>CAUYRT010028303.1:0-11939 GCA_963574885.1 Lepilemur ruficaudatus | reverse complement strand
ATCCTTAGCACCTAGAACAGTGCTAATAGACTTTTACTGAATTAATGAATTCTTGCTCCCAGTGCCAAGAACCAAACTCGTGCCTGCTGTACATGTAAAGCACCTTGTTTTGTGCTATCATGTATTAGGTGTCAGTGTCAGGTACTTACTATTATTGTTGTTGATGTTGTTGTTGTTGTTCTTTTTTTTTTTTTTTTTGAGACAGAGTCTCACTCTGTTGCCCGGGCTAGAGGGCTAGAGTGAGTGCCATGGCGTCAGCCTAGCTCACAGCAACCTCAAACTCCTGGGCTTAAGCAATCCTTCTGCCTCAGCCTCCCAAGTAGCTGGGACTACAGACATGCACCACCATGCCCGGCTCATTTTTTCTATATATATCTTTAGTTGGCCAATTAATGTCTTTCTATTTTTAGTAGAGACGGGGTCTCGCTCTTGCTCAGGCTGGTTTCGAACTCCTGACCTTGAGCGATCTGCCCGTCTCGGCCTCCCAGAGTGCTAGGATTACAGGCGTGAGCCACCGCGCCCGGCCTGTTGTTGTTCTTTTTAAAGACAAGTTCTCACTATGTTGCCCAGGCCAGCCTCTAACTCCTGGGCTCAAGCAATCCTCCTGCCTCCACCTCCTGAGTAGCTGGGAGTATAAGCACATGCCCATGCCAGGTACTTTTTTTTTGCCAGACAGCATATAATTCCTATTTGTATCTAATTTGTCAGATGAGTCTAGAATACCCTGTTTATTTACCAAGTTGTTTTAGCACCTGTAGACCATCTGCTAGGCCCTGACTAGGCCTTGCCTGCCAGGTTCCCTCACTTCCCTACTATCGTAAGAGAATGACATCCCACTTTCTGATAGAGCCCTTGTCTATGAAAAATTCAGAGTTTCCTAAGCCCTGTATGTGAAACCACTTCTATTTCAGAAACCACAGCTTTGGGGATCTAGACCTTTTCTGCCTATATGTAACTGCCCTACCCTTCATAGTACGGCTCTGTTCATTGATCATGCCCACATTTAATATAGTACCTGCCTTCTCTCTCATCTTAGCTGCAATCCTAAGGTTAGAAATCCCACTTATAAAGGGTTTATCACCAAGTGTCTGTACAGCAGATATAGCCTGTGAGGTCTGGACCAGAAAGTATACTCTTACTATCACCTTTCAGGATACTTTATTCAGAGAAGAGTTATAGAAAGAGGAAGTTCATCTAAAAGGCATCTTTTTTCTTGGCAGCCTGAAGTCTGATGAGTACTGTTTTAAAGATTTCTATAAGTCTTCATGTATCTCTTTGCATTTCTCAGCTCCCCTCCATCTGCAGACTATACACCCACTCTCTGAGGACTAAAACCCATATGGTTTCCATTCTGTTGTTAGGCGGTATTCACAATTGGGGCTAGAATTTTATTAGTCTGAGTTTGACCACCTTCCATATGTTAACTAGCTTAGTAATTTAGCTACACTGAAATTCAACTACAACCAAGCTCGGTAAGCTCCTAATTTATACACTGGAGGCTCCTTGCAGGAAAGAACTGTGACTTTTGGTTCTGTATCCCCAGTACTTAACATCCTGCCTGGCATGCTGTATTTTTCAGTGAGATAGTAAGTACTCCCTCCCTCCTAAAGGCAGGTTCAGTCAAGAATGTAAAGAGTCTAAGACTTTTTTTTTTTTTTTCTGAGACAGAGTCTCACTCTATTGCCCAGGCTAGAGTGCCATGGCATCAGCTTAGCTCACAGCAACCTCACACTCCTGGGCTCAAGTGATCCTTCTGCCTCAGCTTCCCAAGCAGCTGGGACTACAGGCATGTGCCACCATGTCCAGCTAATTTTTTTCTATATATTTTTAGTTGGCCAATTAATTTCTTTCTATTTTTAGTAGAGACGGGGTCTCACTCTTGCTCAGGCTGGTTTCGAACTCCTGACCTTGAGTGATCCTCCCGCCTCAGCCTCCCAGAGTGGTAGGATTACAGGCGTGAGCCACCGCTCCCAGACAAGGGTCTAAGATTTTACTCTATTTGCAAGTTAACGAGTTAGCCTGTCACAGTTTCATGGATGCTGATAGAAGATGTGAGACTCCTGAGTCTGAGATAAAAATAGTTTATTACTTGCAGCAATAGCAGTAGCTGCAATATCTGCATTTTTTGAGCCAGTTCACCAAGTCCCAGTTCCCACAAGGTAATGTGAATAATGTCAGTTAACAGAGAACCCTAAGCTTAAGGAATCGGAATCTTTTTTCCTAGATTTTTATGGTTTTATTTAACACAAAATTTGCCCGTGAGCTGTGTCAAAGAACAAAATTTCAACAAATTGAATTTCAAAGATCTGATTGGCTTTTATTAGCAATTCATGAACAAGGCAACATCCATCCAGTCTTTATAGAAAGGCACTTGACGAGGTAAACAGAGTAGGTGAGTTTAGTAAGCAGAAAAAAAGTAGAGGAAAACAGAAACAAGAAACAAACAGCAGATTGGTTGTTTCAAGGTTATTTTTAGGGACATAGTGAAATCTTATTGGCTTAATGGGATTTGGCTATTATCTCTCTCCTGATTTCTTGGAAGGTCATTTCTTAAAAGTGTACAAGTTAGGTTCCAGTTTGGATGACGTGGAACTTTAGCATGAGTGATTCCATGTTGGGCTTGCTGTCTTTTAACAGTTGTCTATGAATTTTCTTTGCTGTACAGCCTGGCATTGGGATTGGTGACTCATGGCCAGCTGGCCTGCTCTTTCCTTTATGGCTTTGCAATTCACGGAGAAAGAAAACTGTGAGCAATCTCAACACCGTTAAGATTTATTGCACATCGGTAACACTTACAACTCCTTGACTTTATGGATCAGAAACTTCCAGAACCCACTGGGTAGCATGTGCTTTGTCTTTTGTTGCTCTCACAACCAGTGTTGATCGTGAAGATCTGTCATTTGAACTTTGTCTACACCCTGTTGTCAATGCCTCTGTGTCAAAGTCAGTCTGCACACAGACCTTGTTTTCTGGATGTCCTGCCTAGACATCCTTTCCTGCCCTTGTGGAATTTTAAGTTTCAAGGAGAAAACACCAGGGTAAAAAACCACAGCTATAAATCTATTTCCATTGTAAAAAAAAAAAAAAAACAATTAAAATCTTCTGAAACTCTCTGAATATCATATAGGAAATATGTATTTCTAACTAAAAGTTACATTTTATGATGCTTAGTCTGGATGTTCACAATGAGTTCATCAGTTATGTGGTTGAGTCATTTGGAATTATACAACTAGATCTTTCAAGTAAATAAAATCCTATTCACCACCACTGAATTGAACTTCCCATAGTAAACATTTGGCCTAATGGGATAATTATGCTATTAAAAATAAATTAACATTGTTTTGTCTTTAAGTGACTGGCACAATGTGCCCCCAGTACATTTTTTTCTCTCTAGTTGGTGGCAATATAAACTGGAAGTACAGGTTGAGCCACCTCTCTGACACTTGGAAAGTTGATGACAGGAGGCAGGAAGGCCTGTCACGGCTGATTTCATGTTACGACCTGTTAATAGGCCCAGCCCAACTACCCTTGCAGTGGTTCAGGGAATTAAAAAAAGGAATCCCCGAGGGTATGAAGCAAAAATATTTCTTGCAGGAGAAGATTGGGGAAATAAAGAGAGTTTCTTTGAAAATTGTCCTTGATGGCTCAGATTTAAATATATGCTATAGGATAAAAAAAAAATTTTCATTCACCTTCTTATCAGTTCTCTTGTCGCTTGCTCCCACCTTGTCTACTGAACAAGTAAACCTGGAAAAGCTGTGAGCTCAGAAATCAGTCAGCCTGGGTTCAAATCCCAACACGATGTCTTGGCCAGGTTATTTAACTTTCAGAGATTCATTTTCCTTACCTGTAAAACGGTAATACAATAGCACCCAAAGAATTTTTTATGTGGATTAAATGAGATTATAAAATTCTAAGCACAGTGACTGATGAATGGTCAGTAGCAAAGAACTGTTATGTTGCTTTATTATTATTAAAATAAGATTAAAAACCAAACTTTGACACTCTGGGAGGCCGAGGTGGGAGGATTGCTCAAGGTCAGGAGTTCGAAACCAGCCTGAGCAAGAGCGAGACCCTGTCTCTACTATAAATAGAAGGAAATTAATTGGCCAACTAAAAATATATAGAAAAAATTAGCCGAGCATGGTGGCGCATTCCTGTAGTCCCAGCTACTTGGGAGGCTGAGGCAGAAGGATTGCTTGAGTCCAGGAGTTTGAGGTTGCTGTGAGCTAGGCTGACGCCACGGCACTCTAGCTGGGGCAAGAGTGAGACTCTGTCTCAAAAAAAAAAAAAACAAAAAAAACCAAACTTTGATAGAAGTTTGGAATAAAGAAAGCAGACAACTCTAAAAACTCCTGAGGAATTAATCACAAGACTGGTAAGAGGACATTTTAATGGCAAATGATCCACTTATTAATCTCCCCAACCTCTTCCTAATCTCCTCACCCTTCTAACACTAAAAGTTATACACACAGTTTTGGAATATGGAATATTTTATCAAAATACACTACTTTACCATATTATTAAGGAACTAAAATTCTGTTACTGCTTGCATTTTTTCCAATTGGTTACCATTAAAAAGATACCCTATTAAGAGATTCATAAACACATGAAAATCAAAAATCAATTTTATTTTCATTTTAAAACTGATTCATCACACTGTCATATTGAGAAAAACTTTCAGTGAAATCAGACATAACACTCTGAAGTCAAAATTTAATATACTTTTATCTGCTCCAAATGCCAAGGGGTTTGGCCCAGTCCAGATTAATCTTGTGTTCCACGCAGCCCAGTGGTACAGTTCTGGGCCTAAGGGCAGTTTTTGGTCCTGTCTCTCAGCTCACAGAAATTCAAAACCTTGATTTGGCCTAGAATTGATCTAGTCCCTCCAGAAATCCTCCAATGAGAATTTACCTGAGACAAGTTAAAATCAGACCAGTCATCAAGGTCCAGGTCAGGAATCAGACTTTTTCACTTTGATGCACCCTACCTTCATTATTTAAAATAAATAAATAAACACTTAAAAAATGTTTTTTAAATAAATGCAAGGTGCAGCAAACAGGAACACTCACATAGTACTGTACTCTGTTTTCTCTCATACACTGCTCAGCCTATTGCAGTTAGTTGGAGCCATGAGACTAGTTCTGGTCAGTGGGCTGTGAAGGGAAATTGATGTGTGTCACTTTGAAGCTGGGGCAGAAAAAAATGCCTGAATTCTCCAGACTTTCTTCTTTTGCCACTCTAATTCGAGTGGCCTTGTGGGTCGCTGAGTGACAGTGTGGAGCAAAACCCACTGCTTACCTGTCTGGAACAGTGTGGTTAAGTAAGAAATGAATTTTTGTTGTGTTAAGGCCCTTATATAAAACAGCGTAGTATTTGCACGTAACGTATGCACATCCCATATACTTTGATTCATCTCCATATTGCTTATAATACCTAACGCAATGTAAAAGCTATGTAAATCGTTGTTATACTGTATCGTTTAGGGAATAATGACAAGGAAAAAGGTCTGTCTGTACATGTTCAGTATAGATGTAACCATACTTTTTTTCCCTCAAATATTTTTGATCCGTAATTGGTTGAATCCACTGTGAAATGTGATACACAAAGGTGTCCCTCTGGTTCAGAGCTCTAAAATGCAGTTGGGAAGGCATTCTAAGGACTACCTGCAGGACCTGCAACCTTGCAAAAAAAAAAAAAAAAACAGGAACTTGTCTTTACCTTCGAACTGGGCCAAACTGCAATGACCACAACATCCTGGATTTGTGAACAGCTGAATTTCTCTAGTGCTGCAATTCCTGAACATCAACAACCAATAAACTATGAATTCATGCACTAAGCTAGCTGCCTCTAATGCAGAGATAAGGCAAAAAAGGAAGGTCAAGAGAGCCTGAGTGCAGCCATGTTGGCCAATACCAGACCCTAACCACCGGAACAAGGAGGTCACCAGCAGGTCACCAGGGACCACCCAAAGATAGATGAATTACTAAGCCAGATGCCTTACAAACTGTGCTTGCCCTTCTACGACAGCGGTTTATAATTAACCTTTATGGCCTGAGCACAAGACAATACTAGTCACATACGGCTATTTCCCAATGGAATTTTTGAATATTTTAAAACATTACCATTGCCCCATAAGGGGTCCCCCTCCTGCTTGGGAGAGGACCTCTACTCTGTCTGTGAAGTAGGGCCTGTTGTCTGTCTCTCTCAATAAACTTTCTGTTGTGATATGGCTCACGCTTGAGTTCTTTCCCACGTGAAGCCAAGAATTCATTTCAAGGGGCTTTCCTCCCTTCATTGGAGCACCCCCTGCATCTCCTCCACCAACAGCAATTCTTTGAAAACAACTTCTGTAACTAACTCTCCTTAGCTTCCTTTTAAATCCTGTCTCCCCTCCCTCTCTTTGGAACACAATTTGGCTACTAACTGAATCTGTATCTCCTGAATTAAAATTCCTAAGACCTCCGTAAAGGCCCTGTCTCACTGCTTTGTAGTCTGACTGGTCTTTTACCTCTTCTTGGTTGACACCACAGATATGGAGCCCACAAATATGAAGGCTCAACTGTGTATATCTTATTATAAAAAATCACAATATCGGCCAGGCGCGATGGCTCACGCCTGTAATCCTAGCACTCTGGGAGGCTGAGGAGCGCGGGTCGCTCAAGGTCAGAAGTTTGAAACCAGCCTTAGCAAGAGTGAGACCCCGTCTCTAGTAAAAATAGAAAGAAATTAATTGGACAACTAAAAAATATATAGAAAAAATTAGCCAGGGATGGTGGCACATGCCTGTAGTCCCAGCTATTCGGGAGGCTGAGGCAGAAGGATTGCTTGAGCCCAGGAGTTTGAGGTTGCTGTGAGCTAGGCTGACGCCACGGCACTCACTCTAGCCTGGGCAACAGAGCGAGACTCTGTCTCAAAAAAAAAACAATAATCACAATATCACAGTTTGTTAAAGAAACTCATCTTGATGTGCCAAACATAGTCAATTCTCAATGGACTTTTTATTACTGAATGAATAAAGCAATGAATAAATCAATGAATGAATACATGATTATGGCTTGCCTTTCCCCATAAGTAAATTAACTTTTTTTTTAAAGCCGAGCTCTCATTTTGTTGCCCAGGCTGGAGTACAGTGGCATCATCATAGCTCATTGCAGCCTCCTCCAACTTCTGGGCTCAAGTGATCCTCCTGCCTCAGCCTTCCACATAGCTGGGACTACAGGTATGCCCCACCACACCTGGCTAATTTTTAAAACTGTTTGTAGAGATGGGGTCTTGCTACATTGCCCAGGCTTGTCTCAAACTCAGGGCCTCAAGTGAGTCTCCTGTGTTGGCCTCCAAAAGTGCCAGGATTACAGGCACAAGCCACTGCACTTGGCTAATTTTTTTTTATTATTTGTAGAGATGCAGTCTTATTATGTTGCCCAGGCTGATCTCAAACTCCTGGCCTCAAGTGATCCTCCCGCCTTGGCCTCCCAAAGTGATAAATGAACTTTTTAAAGGGGAAAATATTTTAACCTAGTGCCTAAAAACCCCATTGCATTCCTCCTGCTTCTACCTCTGCTTTCTTCTCCTTTCATGGTAGAATGGCTACCTCTTTTATCTATATGTGTGTTCTTATCCTTAGAATACTTCTGGAAAACATTTTCCAGCTGCTTTGCAGTTAGGAAAGGCCTCATGACTAGTTCTCTTCAATGGAAAGTAAGCAGAAGTGGTTTACAGATCTCCTGGCCTACCCTATAAAACACAGATCTGAGGTCCTCCCTTACTCTGTCTCCTTTCAACCAGGTACACAGAAGCCATTGTAGGATTCCAAGGCCCAAGAAGATACTGGGGCCACCAGATGGAAGATACTTGGCTCTTGGGTCCCTATTCCATACTTGACTGTGTAGAATAAACCTGTACCCACTTCACCCCCAATCAATTCATATGGGACAATGACATGAATAAGAAATAATTATTGTTTTAACCATTGAGATTTTGGATTAACAAATGTAATTAATAATTACATACAGAGCATTATATTCACCCCCATTCCCATCCTACCCAGGGTGGGAATAAAAGGCACTTAATCAGCTTGCTATACCCCAGTCATCACCCCCAATCTATGAGGACTTGGAAGGAGAAGGTCCTTTCATTAGTGCTAACCACTGGGCTCCTGCATTGTCCACCCCTTTCTTCCTGACACATGTCGAACCTGGGACATGCTTTTGCTGGGTCCTACTCCAGAAGCACATTCTATATACTAATTAACCACCATAAACATCCTCAAGCTTTCTGTCTGTTTGGAGTCTTGAGTCTTATCTACTCTCTTCATATCCACCTTCCACTCATGCTGGGGAACCTTGCTGTACCCTGGTGCCCTAGTGGGCAGACCAACCATTTGTTTCAACTATGCCCATTTCCCTTCACTGAGGCCCCTATGCACTGCTGAGTTGCCAGAAACTTCACTTTCAGCTGGACTTAGGCCTACCTTTCACCACCTGGTACAAGTAGGTCTGGAGCCAGGTATCCTCCTGACCTTCCCCTCCTGCCTCCAAAGTGCTGCCTCACAAAGGAGTTCTGAGATAGCATACATCAGAGGTTATAGGGCTATTTTGTTTTCTCATCGGCGTTTAGTATTTTAATGAATGTTTTTATTGTGCTAAATGTGTTTTGATTATAGAGTATCACAAATAAGTTAATGGTTTTAGGGCCTTATATCTTTATTAGATGTGGATATACTGCATTCAGGGCATGCTTAGCCTGCACACATTCTTTTATTGTGCTAAACCAAGCCTACCCATATCTCAGCTTAAAAAGGTTTTAAGCTGAGATATGGGTAGGCTTGGTTTAGCACAATAAAAGAATGTGTGCAGGCTAACACAACTCATGTTGTGTGCAGGCTAACACCACTCATGACTCAACATATAGGTTTACAAAGGTCCCGGCAAGTTGCCCTATTGTAAAGTCACCACATCAACAAGCTTTAAAGTGTCTTCCTTTCTTAATCTCACTTTTGTTCCATAGTCCTTCCTAATATGCCTCACTTCCATTAGCTGGCCTGTATCTTTACTGCTCAGCTAAATAGACATAGTCATTTCTACACAATGTCTTCTATTATTGAGCATATGAAAGTTAGAAAATAAAATCAAACCTGCTGCGTATAGGTACAAGTTGCCATTTATCAATTGTCAGGAAAGCAGCTTCTGTAAGTGGCCTGTTCTACATGCCTGGCAGCAACAATGGCAGCAACAATGACAATAAAAGCCTCATCCCACAGATGCCCTGGAAACACCCAGTTTCCATCCTGGAAGGGCAGGTCATTGTACTTGCACTCAAACATCACCATCTACACTAAGGATGCTTGTCCAGTAAAGCACAGTAAAGACAGCTGACACTCAGTGTTAATACATGCCAGGCATCGTGCTATACTTTCTATGTACTTGCTTAATCATTGTAGCATTTTTACAAAGCAGATACTGTTATTATCACCCCTATTTTACAGATAAGACAACTGAAGTTTGTGTCTCTTGGGTAACTTGGCAAATGTCACAGTGTCCAATTAGGATGGATTTGGCTACAAGAAATAAAAACTTATAAGGAATGGTTTATACCGGTGCTTCTCGAAATTTAATGTGTATAAAAATCACTTGGGATCCTGTTAAACTGCACATTAAGGAGTGAGGTTCTGCATTTCTAATAAGCAACCAAATGATGCCAATGCTGGTCTGTAGACCATACTTTGAGTACCAAGTGCTTAAGCCACAAGAATACTTATTGCGTCGGTGATGAGAGGTTTGGAGTAGGTGGTTCCAGGATTGATTCAGCAGCTTTATAGTTTCCTTCAAGATTCAGACTCTTTCCATCTTTCAGATGTGCCATCATAAGTAAACTGACTTTTTGATCTTATGCTATTTCCTCATGGTCACAAGATGGCCAGTTCTGCTCCAAGCATCATATCTTCACATACGTATAAATATGACTCATTCCCTGAGTCTGAGCACATTGCCAGCTGAAAAAAATCTAGCAAGGAAGACACAGGGGTGGATGGAATTGGAGGTAGAAGAAGTGAAAGGTAAAAAAGCTGACGGGTAGGTATTAAATAGTGTCTGCCATAGCTAAGAAATAGTATAGTTGGGATTCAAATCAGTGTCCAAAGCTATATTAGCTCCCATCTGTTGAATTAACCACAGCTGAAGTGACTTGGAATAATCTCAGAAGGCAAGGCAAGAAGATGATTGTTCTAAACATGTTCATTTCTGATGACTTGTACCATGCCAGCCTGAAGAATAAATGTACTATTAAAAAAAAGCAGGGAGAGGGGAGGGAATGGATTTTTTTGGAGCCTAGAGGTGAAGAGCCAAGTAAGCATTGTCTAGTTACAACGATTCTGCTCCGCAGAGAGCTGTTCTGTTATGGGGCAAGGATTATTCATCTGGATTAGACGTACCCATGACAATATTGATATCACTTAAAAAGATTCATCTTGACTCCATGCTCACCAAGAAAATTTCTGATTCTTCATTCGATTTGCCAGGTAATCGGATACCAGAAAGGGGAGGAAGGCAGGGTTCTCTGATTCATCTACACAATTTCTTTTTTCCTCTGAGAGTGCATAGTTCCCATTGTTAATAAACACTTGGACAGAGAGAAGACTCAGAGACACACCCATGTCCAAATTGAAACTTAATATGCAATAAAAGTGGAATCACAAGTCACTGTGAAGGAACAGATTGTTTAGGAGATGTTAGAAAACTGGCTTACCATATGGAAGAAAATGAAACTCCATATCTAACATCACATATGGAACCTAGATCATTTAAAGACCTAAATGTGAATGGTAAAGAAATAAAGTTAGCAGATAGAAACATAGACCAGTATATTTGTAACTTAGAGGCAAACAATGAGTTTTTAAACAATATTTTGAAAACACAATGAGAAATCATTTTACATGGAGTAGATTGGTCTCTCAGGGAACGCGTGAGAGACTGTTCACTGAAGCAATGTTTACGGTGCTGGGGAGTAGGAAGCAACTTGGGTGGCCATCACTAAGAGTGTGAATGGGTTAGATGCAATTGATTAACTGTCTTCTATATCAACTTGAATAGATCCTCAAAACAGTAAAAATAGTACTTAATGGCAAAAGATATTTAATGCAATACAGTTTATGTAAACTAAAATACAAGCACATAAAATAACACATATTATGTATAACACATTCAAATAAAAAGCTATACATCAAATAGCCAATGGGAGTAGGGGAATAAGAGCAGAGTATGGTGATAAAGTAGAATGAATGGACGAGTGGTTAGATATATAAATAGGACAGGGGGTTTTGGTGGAACCAATAATGGTAACATGCCAGTAACTGAAGAATGTTATTAACAATCCTCTGCACCAAGATCTAAATAGATAAATTAACACAGGCAGATAGGCATGCACATATATAGACATATTTATCTATAGATACATATGTAGATACAAATTTTTAAAGTTAAAAGTGAACACATGAAGATTCTTATTCATTCATTAGTTTTCTTGTGATTTCTTATAGATGTCCTGAGAAAATTGAGTCTCAAGGCCTACAAAACTGAATCAGAGCCTGGACATGGAGACTCTACAAAGCCCAGTCCTCCTGAGTAATACTAGTCCACGAACACCATGTCTCTTTCTAACTACAACCGTAAGTTTGGAAGATTTTAGTTATTAAAGTTGGATTTTATCTTTCTGTCTAGTTAGAATGCATCATTCCCTTCTTTCAGACAGGAAGTTATATATTTTCATTTTTATTTCTACTCAGTTACTGTTTCTTTTTCTTTTTTTTGAGACAGAGTCTCACTCTGTTGCCCCAGCTAGAGTGCCGTGGCGTCAGCCTAGCTCACAGCAACCTCAAACTCCTGGGCTCAAGCAATCCTCTCCCTCAGCCTCCCGAGTAGCTGGGACTACAGGCATGAGCC
>CAUYRT010028302.1:0-10591 GCA_963574885.1 Lepilemur ruficaudatus | reverse complement strand
GAGTAGATTTTTAAATGTAACAAGATAAGTCAACTTGAGTGGTAATATATTTTGGGAAATCAGCTCACTATAAATTGTGACTGTAAACATTGTACTGTAAATGCTTTGTAGTTTTCCCCCAATTAAAAAAAAAAAAAAACTTGCTTTTTCCCCCCTGGTGTTAGACTAACATTCACATTTTACATATTTTTTTTTTTTTTTGAGACAGTATCACTCTGTCACCCTGGGTAGAGTGCAGTGGCATCAACCTAGCTCACAGCAACCTCAAACTCCTTGGCTCAAGCAATTCTACTTCCTCAGCCTCCCGAGTAGCTGAGACTACAGACACGCCACCATGCCTGGCTATTTTTTTTAGTTGTCCAGCTTTTAAGTAGAGACGGGATCTTGCTCTTGCTCAGGCTGGTTTCGAACTCCTGAGCTCAAATGATCCACTCGCCTCGGCCTCCCAGAGTGCTAGGATTACAAGAATGAGTCACCGCACCCAGCCTAATATTCATTTTAGAACTTAAATCATTCCGTATTAAGTCTTCACCTTAGGGGTTCTTATCATTCACCTGTGGATTAATGCCAATGTTGGCCCAAATAAAAAATGATGCTGACTGTCGGATTCATTCCCGGTGATACTCAAAGTACAATACTGTATTTGGGTTGGAAGCTCATAAATCTTTGAGGCTGAGTGTAGTGAAGCTCCTAGGCGCACTCTGTTCTGATAGCATTAAAGATGAGATTTGAAGCTCTCCCACAGCAGCACTATAGTTTATCTGTAGTTGATACTGTTATAAATGACAGCCTAGTGGTAATCTAATCAATAATTTAAAGTTTTCTATCCTGGACCAAAATATCCACGAGGGAAGGAATTCCCAAAGTAATACATTTGATATCTGGATAAAAGATTTGGCACTTCAGAATAGAAGTTCACTCGAATCGACGTGTTCTATTTGCACAGTCTCCCACATTCATTAATGATTTAAAGACTTCTACTGTTTTTCAGTGGTACGTTTTTTCATTATTTATTTCTACCAAGGTGGAGATAATTAAGTTCACTATTTCCAGTTCAGGTTGTGATCGAACAAAAATATTCTATAGCATGTTACTATATAGTATTTTTTTATCATTCTATAAGTTTATCACACGGCAGAAATGTTGAAATTTGGGCTGCAGTTAATCATTAACTATTTTTGTCCAATGTATTAGTATTTTATCAACATCTGTTATGTATGACTCATCTACTTCCAAAGTTAGTTTCAAGTGAATTTTTAACACAGAATTACAAATTGTGAAGTTCCAAAGAAGAAATATTGAATAAAAGCATGTGTAAAACTACAACTTTCCCCTCAAAATAAGAAAAGAAACACTATTCTGTTTCAGCTCACTTTCCTACGTGAGGAATAGGAACTTTGAGGTCATCAGATGTCCTGTATTTTATATATTTTTTTTAATATCATGAAGGTTTCCCGAGGAAAACTTTTTTCCCTATCAGAGCAATAAACTAAATTGCATAAGAGTGTCAGAAATTTATTTGCACTTAGTTATTGCAATCTGCACTGCCTATTTTTCAGCTTATGTTAACTCTTGTTTTTCCCCTCATAGTAAAAGTTGCAGGTTTCCATGTTAGTTAATGGAACTTTTATGAAGTAAACACTTTTGAAACAGGAGCACCATCTAATCAATTGTGACTTATATGTGAAAGTGATTCATGTGGTGGGAAAAATAAAACTTAATGTCCTGGCCCATTTTCAAATATATATGTATGTGTGTATATATATATTTTATGAGACAGAGTCTCACTCTAGTCCAGACTAGAGTGCTGTGGCATCAGCCTAGCTCATAGCAACCTCAAACTCCTGGGCTCAAGCTATCCTTCTGCCTCAGCCTCCTGAGTAGCTGGAACTACAGTCATGTGCCACCATGCCTGGCTAATTTTTTTTCTTCCTATTTTTGGTAGAGACAGGAGTCTCGCTCTTGCTCAGGCTGGTCTCGAACACCTGAGCTCAAACGATCCACCTGCCTCAGTCTCCCAGAGTTCTGGGATTACAGGCATGAGCCACCGTGCCCGGCCCCTATTTTAAAATGTATAAACAAGAACGTGCTTATGATTTGGAAAATTCAGTTGGAAAATTTCTCTTTGTTGTGCTACACAATGGGTCAATTGTTGCTGACAAATACATGGTTATATTTGGAAATGAATTAGAAGGATGAATAGCAGGTGATTAGAGTAGTCTTAAAACAGGTAACATTCTATTTTTAAAAGTTTTTATTGAATTGGAATATGTATATAGAAAAGTATAGATGACCTAATTATACTGTTCAATTTTAATAAGTTGAACATACCTATGTAATGAGCTTTCTGAAAATATTAACATTGCCACATTGCACTTCAGTATCCCCTTCTGGTCACTACCAGATTGACCATGGGTAACCATTATTTTGACTTTTAACCTGAAAAAGTAATTGGGCTTGCTTTTGTACTATATATACATAAAATGAAACAGAAAGTACCAGGCTTCTTTTGTTCAACATCATGCTTGTAAGTTTTCTTTGTATTGCTGCATGCTATGTACGTCATTCATTCTCACTGCTGGTATTAAGAAGTGGGACCCTTAAGTGATTAGGTAATAAAGCCTCCTCACACAATGTTCTTCCCTACAGAGAATGCGACCCTCACCAGACAGTTGAGCTTGTACATTGATCTTGGGCATTGCAGCCTCCAGAGCTGTGAAGACATAAACTTTTTTTTTCTTTTTTGAGATAGTGTCTCACTCTGTTGCCCAGGTTAGAGTGCCGTGGCGTCAGCCTCGCTCACAGCAAACTCAAACTCCTGGGCTCAAGCAATCCTTCTGCCTTAGCCTATGGAGTAGCTGGGACTACAGACATGCGCCACCATGCCCGGCTAATTTTTTTTAAATATATATTTTTAGGTGGCCAATTAATTTCTATTTTTAGTAGAGATGGGGTCTTGCTCTTGCTCAGGCTGGTTTCGAACTCCTGACCTTGAGCAGTCCTCCCACCTCAGCCTCCCAGAGTGCTAGAATTATAGGCATGAGCCACTGCGCCCAGCCTAAATTTTTATTCTTTGTAAGTTTTTCAGTCTGTGGTATTCTGTTATAGCAGTAAAATCAGACTAAGAGATTGAATTATTTTTAAAAAATTATAATAAGTGGTACCCACATATAAAGCCCAGACAAAAATGTTTCCCTGGTGAACTTTAGCATACATGTAAAGGATAATTAATACCATACCTCAAAAAATATTCCAAAAAATTAAACCAGAGGAAACATTCCATAATTCTATGAGGCGAGGATATCCTGAAACCACAATAAGGCAAAGACAGAAAAAAAGAAAACTATAGAGTGGCATCTCTTATAAATATAGATACCAAAATATTCAATAAAAGTGATTCTGTAACATAAGATCACACACTATAAGTGGGATTTGTCCTGGGATGCTAGGTTGGTTCAACATCTTGAATATGATAAAAGTAGATAGGAAGAAGTTCAAGCAGACAGGAAAGGAATATTATGAAATAATTATTTTACAATGTGGCCTTTCATTCCTAACTCAAACTGAAAATTATTCAAATATTTCCTTTGAAAATCATAAAGTACTCTTACTGTTGACCAGCTAACCATTATCTTACACTTAAATGGCATGGTGCATTCGCCGTGTTTGAGAATGAATTGTGGTGTTTCAAATGAATGTATTCGTATATAAACACAGGAAACTCAAAGGTCCAATTTCTGATTTGAGTTCTGAAATAACAGCAGTATAGACATTCTCTAAATCTAAAATTAAAATTCAGTTAAGTCATTGTGATTTAAAGATACTTCCATTGAGATTTTATATTGTATTAATATTCACTTAGTGTTAAATATTATATCTTTGTAAGAAACCTGGTATTTTTTTTCTTTTATTACAACATATTATGTATTTTTATGTTGCTTCTGGTAAACACGAGGCTAAATTCAATGCGCAACTAAAGAAGTTAATTCATTCTCATATTTATTCATTCAAAAATATTCCACCATGTGACAGATATAAACTGGACATTGAGGAAATAAAAGTCATGATCATTGTTTTTAACAAAATATAATTTAGAGGCATGGAAAAATAAATTAGAAATTATAATATGAATCTAAAGTTTTATCAAGGATGGAGTTGGAGGTATAAATCTAAATTTGATAAAATCACCCAGGGAGAGTTTATAGAGTCAGAATTAAAGAGGAACAAGTCAGGAATCTAGCAAACTCCATATCTAAGTATTGGACTGAGGGAGAAGTATCTTAGAAAGTCAAGAAGGACAGGAAGTAAACATGGATAAATAATATTTCTGAAGCCAATGAAAGGTCTCTAAAGAGTACAGACAGTTGGGGGTCAAAAGGTATAGACAGTTCAGATACAAACACAGAGTTGATTTGGCAGTTAGGATGTCATTCAATATCCTGGCAAAGAATGATTATGGTGTGGAGGAGGAAAATATAGGTGACAAAAAAGCTGTGATTTATGTAAAGTTGTGGTAGGTAGATCAATGCTCTACCAAAATGTCCATGTCTTAATCCCTGGAACCTGTGACTGTTACCTTACCAGATAAAAGGAAATTTAAAGATGTGATTAAAGATACAGATCTTGAGATGGGGGGATTTTCATAGATTTCCTCAGTTGGTCTAATCTAGTTGAATGAATCCTTAAAAGTGGAAAATTTTTTCCCAGCTGAGGTCAGAGGAGGAAGAATGTGAGAATGGAAGAATGGCCAGAGAGATGCAAGTTTGACGGTTTGAAGAAGGAAGAAAGGCCATAAGCAAAGGGGTGTGGGAAGTCTCTAGAAATTAGAAAATGCAATGAAATGAATTCTCTCCTAGAACCTTCAGAAAGGATCACAGCCCTGTCAATATCTTGATTTTATTTCAGTAAGATCTGGGTGAGACTTACAGAATTATAAAATATTAACAAATTTGTGTTTTAAGTCATTAAATTTGTTGTAATTTGTTAGCAGCTATAGGAAAGTGACACAAATCAGTAGACAGTGATCATGGGTACAGGCTGTATAAGGCAAAAGATAAGCTCTCCATATAAAGTATCAAAGAATTAAAGTTTAAGTTCAAGAATATGGGTAGCGGGAATAAAGAAAGGTGAAAGGTAAAACAAAAGATGTTGGAATAGAATGTTAAAGCGAAACATCTTAAAGATATCGATATGTTCATATATAGAAATGTAATTGCTCTTTTATTTTTTAAATCTCTCATCTTTGTGTAGGTGACAAAGTAAAGTAGGTGAGCCGGGCAGGTTACTTAACTTCTCTAAGCTTTCAGTTCTCTCATGTATATTAATATGATGAGAATAATGCTTTCTTCAAAATTGTGGTAATGTAGATTAAATGCTCCACGTACAAATTGTAACACATTGACTGGCACACATAATATGCTAATATTGTAAACAATGGTGCCGTATAAATCCATGAAACAGTGGTTTCCTAGGTCTCATCAGATTTAGGTAATATTAATGAAAGGTATTTTATTTTTCAAATATTGTGCCTATAAAATTAATCCTTTTAAGCATCCTGTTTCTAAATTGGTGAACTAAATTCTTTGGAGTCCAAAGTTCAGAAATAATTTTAAATAGAACTATAAAAATACAGTCCCAGAATTTTAACAAAATTTAATTACAACAATCATATTGATTTAGAAGATTTAAAATGCATATGCTTACCATTTTATAGATTCCTTATAGTTATAACACCATTATCTTCAATAAAATAGCAAAATTTTCACTAACTTTTGAACTCATGGTATTTGAAAATATATAACTGAAAATATTTGTTTTACATTTTTGAATCAGTCTATTCATTGGAGTAAGTCTTATTAGAATGAGTATTTTATTCAAGAATCCATGTTTTAGTATAACAATGAATTTCAATTTCTAAGTTATACACAAAATTGCATAGTTTATCCTATTTAAAATAGCCTATTGCCTTATGGTACAAGAGACAGTTCAAAATAAACTTGCTTTCAACTATTTGATCTATTTGTTCCCTAGAAGACATTGTTAATGGAATGCTTCACCTACATGTTAAATAAAGCCTCAGTGAAGACTGAACTTAGGAAAAAGGAGAGATGACCCAATTAAAAATTTTAACAATGAAACAACCTTTTTTACATTCAATGTCAAACTCCTTGAAGATAATTTTGAGAAGTCACTGAGAAGTAGGTACTCTTGGTTTACAAGAGCTAATTTTTTTTAATTTCAATTAAAGAGAAACATTGTTAGGCCACAAACAAGTTCAAGTAGAAATTTTGCCTGTATTACTCATGTAGATAAGTGTCCACTGGTTCAATCCCTTCAGTCGAGCTATGGCCAGGAGTATGTAAACAATTATCTCATAGGTGCAAGAACCAAGCCAACAACAAAACAGCCTCTGGTGGGTGTCTCTATGAAGTACTCACGGTATCCCGTCCCTGCTTTACTGAGTCCCCTTGTGTTCCAATGCATAATGCACAAAGGCTCCCAAAGAGCCTCACTGCCCATGTGAGAAGGGCTAAGAACTCCTAAATTTAAGTGAACATGTTAAATTTGCAAGTTGCCATGGTAATGTGAAAATTACAGATATAAGAGTAAATCACTTTTATCAGACCCAGACAAAATAGGCCTTGGGAGGCCCGAAAGAGAGGAGCTTCATCCTTATATGTCTGAGATAAGAACTCTTCCCAAGGACTTTCTAAAAACACATTTATATCCTTCACACATCTCCTGCTTTGATAAGGTCTATTAGTAGACATTCCTCAGGACTATAGTAATTCATGTAAATGTTCTTGGGAGAACACTCGCCCGGTACCCGCAATTGAGCTGACAATTCTGGCTTGGAACTCTGCAACCAACGAAGTGCTTTAAAGCAGCTTATTTAAATCTCTTTTGATAATAAAAGCTCCTGTTACCTTTTCTTCACTGAATGCACTGGTGTTGCCATTTCATGCATTCCAGATTATAATCCTTATTTCTATTCAAATAAACCTATTTGTAAACAATTTTCTCTAGCTTTTGTTTTTAAGGTTGAAAATATGTAAGATTCTGTGGAGAAGCCCTAAAAGGGCTTTTCACTAATTTGTCACGTATCATTTTAATCAAGGGTAATCTGCACTATGGAGGTTGTATTCCCACCAAATTCAAGTCTGTGCATCATAAAACCACTTAGTACAGACACCTGCGGCTTTCTGAGGGCTTTATTTCTGGGCTTGTGCATTAAATACCTGTTCCAGGTGTGCTTTGAATGTTGGAGAAGTAATGGACCTGAGCCATTTAGGAACCATCGACTAACGGTAGATAGGGACTTAGTTTCCTTGCCCCCAAGAGGGAAACTCAGGTATCTTCTGTACCTCCCTGAGCTTGCTAACAGGATCAACCTTCTTTTGCCAACAGCAATGACCTATATAATAACGTACATTCTACTGGCTTTTGTCCTTTCCCCTCTCGCTTGTCCTCTTCTCTATTGCCTCCTGGATTCCTCCCAAGTAAAGTACTTGTACGCAAACTATTGTCTCAGTTTCTACTTTTGGAGGAACTCGGCCTAAGAAACCTGGCAGTATATCATCAATTCTTAAATGGTTTCACCAACATTTTGCACTGTTATTTGTCCCCGAAGTGCATAAAACCTGGCCTGTAAATTATACATCAAGTGTCACATTTATATATAACTTTGCTCATTGAGTCCAAAGTGCTTTTCTTTTTCCTCCAGCATTTATAACAAATCATTCTTTTGTTGAGCATCAAAAGAATTGACTTTCATTGGAGAGACATTATAAAAAAAAAAGTATCTTTAAAATCTAGGATCCTATGTAGCATGACAAAATGTTCACACTATTCAAACTATGAATAAAATGAGTCCAATTCAGGGAATTATTAGAACACCATTCTCATAATCAAGCCACATGAGTGATGTGGCAGGTTAAGTCTCCCACACTATTTTCCCCTCTTTGAGTCCTTCCAGTGGAAAAAAATCTCGTGTATTTGACTTGATCAAGAAGCTAAAAAGAAGGATGTTTTCCTAATTCTCTTCAGCAGTAGGGGGAGCTTTTAGCTTATGTGGAGCTGAATCGTATTTCTAATTTCTTTTTTTGGTAAAGAAATTCAGGAAAATGAAACTATGGTTCTTACAAGGTATGTTTGGGAAGAAATAGGCAGTCTCCGATTCCGTTTTCATGGATGACATGATATCTTTTATTTCCTCACAATGAGGAAAGCATTGCTTCTTGCTGACTAACTGAAGTAGTCTAATCCCTTTGTCAGATCACTTCATGTGGTTTATATTCTGAAACACTGATATTTTAGAGCTCTTAGAATTATGTTACAATCCTCAACTCAGTTGACAACTGACAACATAGGTCTAAAGGAAACAAACTTGACAAACAGTGACGGGAGTATACAATCAAATATATTTCCAAAAATAAATTAGATATGAATTAACCCGGCCTTCAAAGAATGAGGACTATAATACACATAACCTGTGTATGCAGACTTTGACTTCAAAAACATTTTGAATAAATGGTCAATTAACTTGAAGGGGAAGACTTTGCTTTTATATTGAAGTGTTCCTCATTTCCAAGACACTTCAATATAGAATTGGAATGTATATTGCTTTTTCTAGCTTATTGTTTAGCTACTTAGATTTGAAATTGTATGTGAACACAAGTCACTGAAATTATACTCAATAACCTCATATTATAAAAATGCATGCTAGGGAGCGGGGGGAAAGGACTACAGGGGAATTGTTTTATTATAGGAAACCACATTCTCTTCTAGACTATTTTTGTGATATAAATTACATGATCTTTGTTTAGAATTCCTGACCCATCATTCTTATTTCTGTAAGTATTTATAGAGGGACCAGTGTGGCATAGTGAAAGTAGCACAGCTTTGCAGTTGTAAACCCAAGCCTCACGATGTTGGGCTATAAGCATTTATCGAATGTCTACTACGTCTCAGATTTTTTGTTAGGTGCTTTGCATGTAATATACAGTTTAATTTTGCCCTCAGAGCAACAATATGATAATCATACGTTGTGGTAAGAGCATACTCTGGAAACAGTATCTGGGTTAAAATTGTGACTTATTTCCACGTGTGCAATCATAGGCGAATCACTTAACTTCTCTGTATATTTCAGTGTAAAAACTAAAAAGAGATAATGACAGTACCTACATTATTAAGGGAGCTCTTACAGATATGTTACAATCCTCAACTTAATTGACAACTGACAATTTGTATCTAAAGGAAACAAACTTTGAGAAACAATAGTGAAGGAAGTATATATGTTATTTTAAAATGCTTCAATTACCATCTTGGAAATAACATGCACTAAATCGTCTTTGTTTTAATTAATAATTTTAAATTTAACAGGTGATTAGAAGGGCAATAGGAAATGAGTGAATAGACTTTTTATTTCAAAATACAATGACATTTTTGGTTACGTGGATCACTTTTGTAATGCTCGACTCACAGCCATAAGTGTGCCCATCACCCAAATAGTGTTCATTGCACCTGTTAGGTAGATTTTTGCCCATTCACTTCTCCCCTATCCCCCCTGCTTAATTTTCACAGAGTTTTACTTCCCTCTGTGCACATATGTGCTCACTGGTTAGTCCCAGTTAATAGTGAGTACATGCGGCATTTCTTTTCTCATTCTTTAGATACTTCATTTAAGGACAATGGTCACCAGTTCTATCCAAATTCTCTCAAAAAGCATTAATTCATCCTTTTTTATGGCTGAGTAATACTATGTTATACATGTACCACATTTTGTTAATCCACTCATGCATGAATTGATGGGCACTTGGGTTGATTCCATATCTTTGAAATTATGAATTGTGCTGCAATAAACATTTGAGTGCAGGTGTTTTGACAAAATGACTTTTCTGTTGGGTAGATACCCAGGAGTGGGATTGCTGGATCAAATGGTAGGTCTACTTTTAGTTCTTTGAGGAAATCTCCATACTATTTTCCATAGAGGTTATACTAATTTGCAGTCCCACCAATAGTGTATAAGTCTTCCTTTCTGTCTGTATCCACACCAGCATCTATTGCTTTGTACTTTTTTAAAAAGGCCATTCTATTCTAACAGGAGTAAGGTGATCTCATTGTGGCTTTAATTTGCATTTCTCCATTGATAGTGATGTTTAGCATTTTTTCAATGTTTATTGGCCATTTATCATATTTTGAAAAACTTCTTGTTCATGTATTTTGCCCACTTTAATGTTTTTTTTTGCCAATTTGTTTATGTTCTTTGTAGATTCTGGATATTAGCCCTTTGTCAGATGTATAGTTTGTGAATATTTTCTCCCATTCTGCAGGCTGTTTATTTGCTCTGTTGATTATTTCCTTGGCTGTGCAGAAGCTTTTTAATTTAATGAAGCCCATTTTTTGTTGTTGCTGTAATTGTCATTGGGGTCTTAGAATATGTATGAAAAATTCTTCTAGACATCAGCCTAGACAAAGAATTTATGACTAGGACCCAATGGCAATTATAGATTATTTTCCTAATGGGTGAATCCAGATTGAGATTTGAATCCGGATCTGTCTTAATAGGTAGCCTTTACTCCTAATATTATAA
>CAUYRT010028301.1:0-29168 GCA_963574885.1 Lepilemur ruficaudatus | reverse complement strand
ACCCCGTCTCTACTAATAATAGAAAGAAATTAATTGGCCAACTAAATATATATAGAAAAAATTAGCCGGGCATGGTGGCGCATGCCTGTAGTCCCAGCTACTCGGGAGGCTGAGGCAGAAGGATCGCTTCAGTCCAGGAGTCTGAGGTTGCTGTGAGCTAAGCTGATGCCATGGCACTCTAGCCTGGGCAACAGAGCCAGACTCTGTCTCAAATAAATAAATAAATGAATAAATAAGGGACCTGTTTTACAAATAGGAATGTTTTCTCCTGAGGCGCTGGAGTGATGTGTGCGCGTAGGTGTGTATGGGGCCACTTCTATGACAAGGCAGTCTGCAGCCAGGAGAAGGCTCTTCAGGCTGGAAGGCTTCACTCCCAAAGCCCCAGGCAACTGAAGGGACCAGGCGGTTGTGGCCTGAGGGAGCCATCCTGCACACCCTCCCACTCCCAGCAAAAGTGGGGAGATGACATTGCAGTGATGGCAAGGCAGGCTGTTTCCGGGCGGGAGGAAGTCGCTGCAGTGATGGGGAATCCTCGCTTGGTCACTGAAGTGACTGCACGAACTAAGGCTATCTGCAGGGATTGGGAGGTTTTCTGCAGTAATGAAGGATCGCTTTGCAAAGGAAAGGGGCTGGCTTCTTGAGGAAAAAGTCCTATGGTGACGGGGAGCTGGGATTCGCTGCAATGAGCAGGGAGGGTCACTGCAGTGATGGGAAGCCTATCCAGGACGGGGGCTGGGCTGGGCTGGGTACGCCGATAACCGGATAGCTGGGGTCGCTGCAATGCTTGGGGGTTGCTGACTGAGCGGCTCGGCGGCACTTGCAGGATGCCTCACTTCCTGAAGAATGAAAAGGGTGGGACCTCGGAGGCTTCGTCCCACACTGTTGGGGGACCGTGCGGCGGCGGGGACGCGGTCCCTGCACTGCAGTGCCCTGTCTGGCTCTGGCGGCGGGGCTGGCGCGGAGGCGGTACCTCACCCGCAGAAGGCAAGAGCTACAGCCCAGCCGCAGCGGCGGGCGGGGCCGAGGCGGGCCGGAGGGGCGGCCTCTCAGAGCGGGGGCGGGACCGCCACTGCCTGGGCCGGCGCCCCTGCGGGGACTCAGAGCCGCCACAGCTGGAATCGGGAGCTGGCGCCCCGCGGGTGCCAGGACCCAGTGCAGCCCAGGGCGCAGAGGCGGTATCCTGGCCCACCCTGGTCCAGTCGCGGCGCCCAGAACTCCACGGAGGACGTGAGGGTGAGGCTGAGCCTGCCGGGAGGGAGGGGGCGACCCCAAGACCCAGCCCGTAGCATCCCCTGTAGGGGCAGTGCAGCCTGTAGCGGACTGCAGCCGCCCGCTACTCCCAGATCGGCTCTGCCAGGGTGGGGAGAGGTGCCTTGGACAGATCCCATGGAGTCCCCCTGCCCTGACACCCCTCCTGGTCTTGACTCCGAAAGACCCCCCCCCTTTTGGCTTCCCTCTCTCATTTTTCCCACACCAACCCCCTCCACTCCAGCCCGCGCCCCAGTAGGATGAGGCACCAGAGAACGACTGCGGCCCTTTTAGCCTCCCATCCCACTCCGCCCTTGCTGTCCCTTGCTGGGCTGGGGGCACCCGGGAGGACGCTGGCCCTTTAAACCTTTGCTCCCCACCCAGAGCATCTTCCATCTCTCCACCCGCGCTACTTCCGACAGCTGGCAGCCGCGGGGAGCCCCGGGGGGCCGGCAGGTACGGGGGTGGAGGTGAGGCCCGGGAGCGGGTGATAGAACAGCTGTGACCGCCCCCCCGCACCCCCCAGAGGCGCGGGCAGCGGGACTGCCGGGCGCCCCCAGCGCCAGTTAATCATTAACCCTCCGCTCCCCGGGTCCCCGAGCTGCCGGGAGCTGCGCTCCGCCCGGCTTCCCAGGTAACCAGCAAGGATGCCATCTCGCCATGCCCCGCCTCGCCTTTTCTTATCTCCCCCCGCCACCTGTCGGCCTGGCAGGAGCCCCCGCTCAGCCTTGTGCCCCCTGCAGGCCCGCGTCCGGCTGCCTGAGTTAGACTGTCACGCGCGCTTTCAGGGGAGCGGGGTGGGGCGCCCCGGACTCACCCTGCGCACCGCACCTTCAGGGCCGGCCTCCCGGCACCATGCCCGGCCTGTACTGCCCCTCCAGCTGGACGCCGCTGCCCCTCACAGACTCCTGGGTCCGGGCCTGCGCCAACGGACCCTGCCTCAGCCTGCGGGCCCGGCTCACCTACCACAACCCGCAGCCGCAGCCGGTGGACGGTGAGGCCGGGGTGGGCGCGCCGGGGGGGCGGGGAGCGGGTGCCGGGAGGGATGCGACGCAGCCTCCTGCCCGCCCCTCCCTGCAGGCGTGTTCGTGTACCCGCTGGCCGAAGCCGAGGTGGTATCCGGCTTCGAGGCTGAGGCGGCCGGACAGCGCGTCTCCTTCCAGCTGCAGAGCCGGCGCCGCTCGCAGGCCGCCTGCTGCCGCGCGCTGGGCCCGGGGTTGGGGGCCGCCACGCCCCGCCGCTGCCCGCAGGGTGAGTCCTGCGTCCGCGCCGCGCCCTCCCGAAATCCAGCCAGGTTCCTGCACCCGCTCTGCGTCCCGCCCCTCCCCGCTTCCTCCGGGCGCTGATTTTTTCATTCATTGATTCATCCCTTTATTTAGCAGTCATGAACTGGGCACCTAACCTGCGTCAGGTGCTGGGAGACTATGGCCCAGGCCTGGCCCAAGGTTCACAGCCAGAGAGACAGACACAGCAGGCAGCATAAAGCTTGCTGGGATACCACTGGCCCTTACCGCCTAAGAGACCATAGTTTCCCCCTTGTGCTGCAAAGGGAGCACACTCCCCAGATACCCACCTCCAGCCCCTTACGTTTTAGGCTACAAACCTTCTCACCATGGCCCCGTGTGAATGTGCCAGTTCCTGGATCAAGTAGGAACTTCTTTGCCCAGCAGTCAACTCCCTCAATCCCCACTCTCACCCCAGTCCATCTCTCTGCCCTCCCCCACACCAGGCACCACAAACTTGCCACACTGACGGCTCTTTTACACTTGCTGGCTCTATCTTCCCATCTTCTAGTGAGCAAATTTGTACTTGTCCTTTAAAATCCATTCAAATGTCACTCCTTGGGAAACCCTCCCTGACTCCCCACAAGCAATGGGTGCACTGTTTTCTTGCTCCTAGCCTTTTGTGCCACCCCCTTACAGCACTTCCTAGGGGAGTAACTGTCACAGGTCTGCATGTCTGTCTCCTCTGGACCTCTGGACCGTTAGCTCCTGAGCTTAGGACTGGGTTTTGGTCAACTCCAAGTCCCAGCATCTTACACAGAACCCGGCACAAAGGGGCCCAGTAAGTGCTGGGGGGAGGAGATGGAAGCCCAGCCCTGTGCTAGGTTCTGTGGCTTTCACTTCATTCTTTCTGCTTATTCATTCACATGTTCATTTGATTCTTTCCCATGGGATTTGCCATCTGGGTAAAAAGAGGGACAGAATCCAGCAGTATTGAGAGTTGGCATAAGCCCAGCTGGTGGTTAGAGGCCAGAGTGAGCTTTGGGATAGGCCCCAGGAATGTTCGAGAAGGAGTTGCAGCCAGCATTTGACTGAAAGCAAGGGTAGGACTTGGTTAAGTGGTAGGGACAATGGTATAAACAAACGTTTGGAAGTAGGTTATGCTGGGTAATGGTAATAAAACACCTCATGTTTACAATGACTTACAGTTTACAGTCACTGGTATCACCTCATTTGAATCCTGAGTGGTATGTAATGCAAGCGTTGCCCCTGTTCTCCCTTTTATGGCGGGCTAAAATAATAGCAATGGTCATTACATATATGTTCAGTGCTTTGGATACATTATCTCATTTGTTCCTCATCACAATCTTTGAGATATAGTTATTGTGATCCCCATTTTATGGATGAAGAAACTGAGGCTCCTCAGAACCAGAGAGTTACCAAAGGACACATTAGAAGTCACAGAGCTGACACTCAAAACCTGCTGCTGTGCTCTCTCCACTGTATCAGCTGACTAGGAGGGAAGCCCTTTTCTTCCCCCTTCTTACCTCCCTTCTTTCCTTTCCTTCCATCTCTTTCTTCCCTTTATTTATTCAGCAAGTGTTTCTTGAAAGAATAATCAAATGACTGTTGTGGGGAAGTGAGGTAAAGTGGGGCTGTAAATGTAGGCTGGGGCCTGACCAGCACACCTGGCCATTATTCCTTTAGCAGCAGTGGTGACTGCCACAGCTCTACCAGTCCCCAAATAAACTTACGATCTAAATAAAATGGTGTCCTTGGCATGCAAATGCAGCCTTGTGTCCTCTAGCCTTCGTGTAAGCAGGTTACTGCCGCTAAGCTCCTCTAAGGTAGAAAACTCTGGAGCCACCCTAGTGGGCAGTGGGGAGCTCCAAATGGAGCACAAGCAGGAGATTTATGAGCAGACTGGGTCCCAGGCCACAGGGAGATGTCTGTCCACTAGGGATGTTGCCCAAGGATTGAATAGGCAGAGGCAGGCAGGGGAAGAGAGGCATAGGCTATGGGGTCCCCAGGACCCTTGGAGTGGACATGCCCCCTTCTTCCCAGTCCTCCATTAGCAAGGATACCACCCTCCCTTGCCTGATGACAGCCAGATCCTTCCACCATCAACCTGCCTCTGCTACCATCATCATTTCATGCCTCCATCCTGCATCACTAGCACATTAGCCCAGTGTCCCATCAGTCATGCAAAGTCTCCCTTGCCCAGGCTCCCTGACTTGGTACCTGCTCCCCTTTATCTTCCCCACCTCCTCTGCTTCCATGTCCCTCTAACCCCTCTTCTCACTCATCATAGGTCATCTTGTCTTGGATCTGGCCCAGGCCCGGTCCACGCTGGTGCTGCCCACAGGCCTTATCGCCGCAGCTGGCACCATGACAGTGACCCTGCACAGCAGCTGGGAGCTGCCCTCAAGGCCTGATGGGGTGCTGCATGTGGCCTTGCCCACTGTGCTCACCCCGCTGGCCCTGCCAGGCCCACCAGGGCCCCCCAGGCCTCCGGGGCTCTGTGACGACAGGTTGGGCCTATGGTGATTCCCTTCGTCCCTCCCTCGGCTTCTCTGGGTCTAGTGCGGGTGAGGGGGCTTTGGCAGGGTACCCCAGGGGATGGGCAGGGTGAGGAAGGGCTGGGGCCAGTAAGCCAGAGGGGCTAGGGGCCTTCATAGTGGCCCAGTGACCCTCCTTGTGCTCCCTTCCAGCCCCACCAGCTGCTTCGGTGTGGGCAGCCCTCAGGAGGAAGGGGTGCCCTGGGAGGAGCCGGCTGCCCCTCTGGATGTGTTCTCAGGTCCTGCCCGCTGCCCTGCCCCATATACCTTCTCCTTCGAGATGCTGGTGACAGGGCCATGCCTGCTGGCAGGTGGGT
Source organism: Lepilemur ruficaudatus (assembly GCA_963574885.1). NCBI lineage: Eukaryota > Metazoa > Chordata > Mammalia > Primates > Lepilemuridae > Lepilemur > Lepilemur ruficaudatus. The sequence goes on along the minus strand of CAUYRT010028301.1, from coordinate 23,822 downwards.
GCATCTGGCCTGACTTGACCTCTTTTCAGATGCCTGTCTCTCCCAGTGTAGCTGACTGGGAAATAATCAAGACTCAGGGATGGGAGGAACATAGGACAAAAAGTCAGTGACCTAAGCCTTAGGAACCTCCAGGGTAATGGTGGGAGCATCTCCTGGCTGCCTCTACCCAACACCCCCTGCCCATTTATCAAGGTAATTTATTTATATACCCCCCCCACCAATGGGAGGACAGATCAAGTGATGAAGTGGATTCTCCTTGTGTAAGAGGTGGGGTGGGGGATGCTAAGTCACCAATTGGTTGATGTATAACTCTTTGACCAGCCAGGAACAGAGCTGGGAATCCACTTCCCAGCCCATGAAAGCAGGGAAATCCTCCCCTGTCCTTCTGAGCCTATAGAGCAGACTCAGAACACTCAGCCCACAACGCTGTGATGTTTGTGCTCTTGGTACTGGTTTGGGGTGATGGTTGCATCACCCCTGCCTGCCTCTATGTCCCTCAGGCCTGGAGAGCCCCTCTCATGCCCTGCGGGCAGATGCCCCCCCTCATGCCAGCTCTGCGGCAACCATCTGTGTCACACTGGCAGAAGGCCACCACTGTGATCGGGCCTTGGAGATCCTGCTGCACCCCAGTGGTGAGCTACTGGGACACACAGTGGACCAACTCTGGCCTGCTTCTGAACAACCTGGGCAGCATTTTTCAAGTACAGATGTCTGGGCCCCAAACCAGGGGGTCAAGTCATCTGTGAGGGTGGAGTCTATGGCATAGGAAGGCTGGACCTGCAGGCTCCTTCCAGGGCAGTGGGACTATGCAGTTGGCGGCCAGAGGCAAGGATTTCCCTGACAGAGTTGTGTCTTCTCCTCGCAGAGCCACATCAGCCACACCTGATGCTGGAGGCGGGCAGCCTGAGTGCAGCAGAATACGAGGCCCAGGTGAGGGCCCGCCGTGATTTCCAGAGGCTGCAGCGCAGGGACAGTGATGGGGACCAGCAGGTATGGCTACATGGGCTCCTGGCCTGCCTCTTGGCTTCATTGCTGGTTGCATTTGTGCATGAGGAGCAGGCGAGCAGGCTCACGTTGGGATGCGTGCCTTGTTCCCCAGCAAGACCTCTCCATTGCTGCTACCCACCTTCACAGAAGGCAGATGAGGGTCTCTCTGAGATATGTCCCAGAGGATGGAAGCTAGGTCTGACATAGGCAGAGGACAGCCACCTGCCTCTGCCCTGCCTTTATTCAGATTGCTACAAAAAGATGTCCCCTCTGGGTAGATCAGATAGAAAAAGGCCCCCAGGCCAGGTCCCATTGGCCACCCTGGACAAAGTAGCAGTAAGCCTTGCTCAGACTGATGCAGGGCTCCCATGCTCAGGTGTGGTTCCTGAAGCGACGCTTCCACAAGGACATCCTGCTGAACCCTGTGCTGATGCTGAGCTTCTGCCCAGACCTGAGCTCCAAGCCTGGACACCTGGGCACAGCTACTCGGGAGCTCCTCTTCCTGTTGGATGGCAGCAGTGCAGCACACAAGGCTTGTGGGGGCATGGCATGGGCAGGCCTGGGGCTTGGGTGGGGCGGGGATCAGAGGTGGGCCAGGGGCAGCCTCTTGAAGTCGGGAGTCACTTTGTTGCTTCAAATGCCATCTTCCAAAGAGGAACCAGACAGCATCTCCTCAGGGGGATTCCCTTAGAGAGCAGCCCTGTCCCAACTCCCAACCCCCCCCCACACACACACTCTCAGGTCTCTCTTTCTCGTATTCACCCATACATGCATCTCTCTCAGACACCAAGAGCCTCTGTCATACAGAGTCACACTCAGAGAGACGCGAGTTTCACATACACCTCCAGAGTCCCCTACAAAAAAAAGGTCTCCTGCACACATTCAGGGTCTCACTCGTACACACACTGGGCCTCTCCCAGGTTACCCCATCCAGCCCCCTGTTCTGATCATGACCTGGAGAAGGCGAGCAGTGCTGGCTACCCTTGCTCCCTACCAGTGCCTGGGGGGTCTCTCACACTGCCCTCCCTGCCCTTCCCAGGATGCTGTTGTTTTAGCTGTGAAGTCTCTCCCACCCCAGACACTCATCAACCTGGCCATGTTTGGGATGTCAGTGCAACCGCTCTTTCCAGAGAGCCGGCCTTGCAGTGATGTGAGTGTGGTCCGGGGATTTGGGGGGCCTCATGGAGATGTTTCAGCCCAGCATGGCCCAGCCCATGCCTTCTCTCTCCAGGACACTGTGCAGCTGATCTGTGACAGCATTGAGACCCTGCGGGCTGTGAGTGGTCCTCCAGATGTGCTGGCTGTGCTAGACTGGGCCATGGGGCAGCCCCAGCACAGGGCCCACCCTCGGCAGCTGTTCCTGCTCACTGCTGCCTCACCCATGGCTGCTACCATTCATCAAACCCTGGAGTTCATGAGGTGGCACAGGGGGACAGCCAGGTATGGGATGGGCAGAACCAGGTGCCTAAGATTGAGCCCTGCCAAGGGTCTCCTGAAGGTCACAGCTGCTTCCCTTCCCTCATTAGGTGCTTCTCCTTTGGTCTGGGGCCCGCCTGCCACCAGCTGCTCCAGGGTCTGTCTGCTCTCAGCAGGGGCCAGGCCTACTTCCTGAGGCCCGGAGAGAGGCTACAGCCCATGGTGAGCTTGAGCCTGGGCCCTGTTCCCTACACCTGGAAGTCCTTCTCCCAAGTTACACATCATGTCTGAAACAGAACCCACCCAGGCCATGGGGTCCCCTGGACCCTCAGCTCTCCAATCTCTCCTCTCCTTAATATGCCAATCGGGGGCAGAGCTCTTGGTGCTGCTGTGGGGTGCTGTGGAAGGCCAAAGGTGCAAGGCCATCTTCCAAATCTTACTCTCAGTCTTGTCCTGGAAGTGAGTCTCATCCTCACGGTCCCGCCCCATCCACACAGCAAAGCTCAGGCCAGGAGACAGACCAGGACCTGAGAACTGAGCCCGCAGTACTCTTGCAACAAGAGGACTTGTTGCAACTCCTGCCCTATTTCTTCTCCTGCCCCCAGCCTGACCCTGTTCCCCATCAGCCTAAGAGCTGGGCACATGGCACTGGGGAAGGGCGACCTTCCCGCTCTGTGTGGCTATGTGACACCTTTGTCTCCATGTCCTCCCTCTGGCCACTCCCCATAGCTGGTGCAGGCTCTGAGGAAGGCACTAGAGCCCGCTTTGAGTGACGTCTCTGTGGACTGGTTTGTGCCCGATGCTGTGGAGGCGCTGTTGACCCCCCGGGAGATCCCAGCACTCTATCCTGGGGACCAGCTGCTGGGTTACTGCTCACTCTTCAGGGTGGATGGCTTCCGGCCCCACCCACCAGGGGTAGGCCTGGGCTCGGGTGCAGTGGGTGGGCCTGGGATGGTGGAAGTCCCCACATCTCTCCCAAACCCTTCCATTCCCTGTGCCTTTCTCTGCCAAGCTCCCCTACTATCTCCTAGGGCCCCACAGAGATCCACTAGGCCCCCGAAGTGACCGCATCCTGTCTCTTTTGTGGGATCTTCCACCCAAGGTCACTAAAGCACATGGCCATATAAAACAGCACCAGCATTTGCTGTGAGGTTTTCTTTCTTGAGCTCACTCTGTTGCCCAGGCTAGAGTGAGTGACGTGGCATCAGCCTAGCTCACAGCAACCTCAAACTCCTGGGCTCAAGCAATCCTCCTGCCTCAGCCACCCAAGTAGCTAGGACTACAGCCATGCACCACCATGCCTGGCCAATTTTTTCTATATATTTTTAGTTGGCCAATTAATTTCTTTCTATTTTTAGTAGAGACGGGGGTCTTGCTCTTGCTCAGGCTGGTTTCGAACTCCTGACCTTGAGTGATCCTCCCGCCTCGGCTTCCCAGAGTGCTAGGATTACAGGCATGAGCCACCGCGCCCGGCCTGCTGTGAGGTTTTTGTCAAAACTGTTGCTCACTACTTCACAAGGTACCCTATGTACCTAGCAAAGCCATGGAAAGCACCATGTGACATAATTCCTGTAACTCAGTGACAGAGGAGCATAACATAGGCTGTAGGTACAATCGCAAATCCCAACTCTGCTGCTTACCAGCCATTTGATTTGGGCAAGTCATTTAACCTCTCTGAACCCACTTCCTCGTATGTAAATGTTTACACACGTTGCTGTAATTAGAGGTCATAGCACAAGTGCTCTTGGCAGGACACTTGGACACTTGACACAGTACGAGTTTGAGAAATGGTAGTGATTTTTTTAATGAAAAGCTTTTCTATCTAAAGGAGCTAAGCATGCGCCCTCCTTTTTGATCATGAGGCCTATACAATAGACTGCTTGTCTTTTGCCTGGCTACCAGGAAGCTCAGGGACAAGCTTCAAGCTCAGCTCCACAGCAGGTCTGTTAGCCCTTACGGTTAACATGTTCGCTTCCTGCATTCTTAGTACTGGTCTGTTGCTTCTGGTTTATTAGCTTTATCGCCTCTTCCTGTGAACCATCTTAAAAACCTGTTTGGAAAGAGGTAGTATATAACTACAGTCAGGCTTTTTTGTTTGTTTTGTGTGTGTGTGATTTTTTTTGTTGTTGTTTTTACCTTTTTGTTTGTTTCCCCCCAAAATCCATGTTGAAATACAATCAGTTTTTTTCACAATGATATTCTCTCTAGGGCCAAGAGCCTGGCTGGAAGAGCTTGGGTGGGTCTGTGTTTCCATCCCCAGAGGAGGTGCCATCCGCTGCCAGCCCTGGCACGGAACCCACTGGCACCTCGGAGCCACTGGAAACAGCCACTGTGTCTGCAGAGCTGTCCAGCCCATGGGCTGCTGGGGAGTCAGAGCAGAGTGAGTGACTGGGTATATCAGTGTTGGAGGAGTGGGCAGTGGGAGGGACCAGGACTGGGGTCTATTTTACTGCCTCTCAGCAGGTACTGATGCTCTGACAGACCCAGTCACAGATCCTGGACCCAACCCCTCCTCTGACACAGCCATATGGAACCGCATCTTCCAGTCCTCGTACATCCGGGAGCAGTATGTGCTCACCCACTGCTCTGCCAGCCCCGAGCCAGGCCCGGGCTCCACAGGCAGCAGTGAGTCCCCAGGCTCCCAGGGCCCTGGATCCCCCGAGGGTAATGCTCCCCTGGATCCCCCTTCTCAGCAGGGCTGCCGCAGCCTGGCCTGTGGAGAACATGCAGGCTCCCGCTCCTGCCCCCTGCCTGCGCCCCTACCAGCTCCATTCAAGGTGAGACTCAGCCCACATTCATTCACCAGGTATCCAGCAAATGTTTACCACCTGCTGTGTGCCAGACATTGTGCAGAGTTTACTTAAGTCTAGCTAGAGAGATAGGTGGGTAATTCTATAATGACAATACCATGTAACAAGCAGTGTTGAGTACAAGAACAGGGTATTATGTGGTGGGCTCACAGTCAGCATGACTAACTTCATCTGAGGGAGTCAGGAAAGTAAGAGCCATGTCTAGTAGAATAAGTTAGCCAGGCAAAGAAGGAAAAGACATAACCAAAACATAGAGACAAGCAACAACCTCAAGTGGGAAACAGGGAGTAGAGTATGCTAACACTGGGAAGGGAGCCAGGGCCAGAGGTCCTTGTAGGCCTTGACCCTCCTAAGAGTAGTGAGCAGCCACCCAGGGTTTCAGACAAGGGGCCTGTGGCCAGCTGTATATGTATGGTGGTCAGGAGCTCTGCATTCCTTGACCAGCTGCCCCCATATCTCACATGCAGGCAGGGGCCTTGAGTACTGAGGTGCTGGGCCGTCGGCGCAGGGTGGCTCTGGCTGGCCGAAGCCTCTCATCCCCTCCAGGCCAGGCAAACCCAGTCTCTGGCCGACCCCAGCACCCATCACTGGGTGCAGCACCAGATGGGCCAGGCCCCGAGCCAGGCCAACAACTGGGACAGGGCCTGGATGACTCAGGTAAGGGTTGGATAGGGAGCTGGTTTCCCTGACACTAAGGAGGCCTTGGGGAGGTGAAGCCTGGAGTACTACACTGCCCTTGCCTATGCCATCTTCTTTCCCTAGGAAACCTGCTCTCCCCAGCCCCCCTGGACTGGGACATGTTGATGGAACCACCCTTCTTGTTCACGGCTGTGCCCCCCAATGGGGAGTCAGCCCCTCCTGCAGTGCCACTGTCTCCCCAGGCTCCACGCTGCCATGTGGTGATCCGGGCCCTGTGTGGGGAGCAGCCTATGTGCTGGGAAGTGGGTGTTGGGCTGGAGACACTGTGGGGGCCTGGAGATGGCTCACAGCCTCTGTCATCCTCTGTAAGAGAAGCTGCTTGGGACCAAGCACTCCACCGGCTGACAGCAGCCTCTGTGGTCCGGGACAATGAGCAGCTGGCTCTCCGAGGAGGGGCCGAGACCACAGCTGACCAGGGTGAGTTGCTAATGGGCCCACTGAGGGCCCAAGGGCATGCATAGGCAGAAAGCAGCAGAGGTATAGGTCAGTGTGTTTGATCACTTTCTATACCTCATCTTGTTCACAGAGGATCTGATGTGCCTCATCACACTGATAAGATAAAAAAATTAAGCAGAGCAATGGGAAAAAGTGAAAATAAAAGGAAGCTGAGAATGAGGTTATATTAAAGATGCTCACCATGAGGTTATGTGCTCTTGCAAGCATGGGACTCAAAACTGACAAGCTTCCTAGGAGCCAGCATAGAGGGAAACATGATCTTGTAATGTGTCACAGCAACCATAACATAAAAACAAATCTTTGTCATTCAAGAAAAGACTATTAAAAGTAAATAAAGTTAAAATTTCAGTTCTTCAGTTGCACCAGCCACTCTTGAAGTACTCAGTAGTCACATGTGGCTAGTGGCTACCACACTGGAGCATGCAGACACAGAGCATCATGCAGACATAGAAGAAACTTCTATTAGACAGTGCTGAAATGGGTGGAGGAAAAGGTGCCACTCAAGGCTTCTTCTGGGTGGTGTCCAGTGTTGAATTTCTGGATGGCTGGGGGTCCTTACCCTGCTATGGGTTCAAGGTTCAGCCTGTCCACTTCTTGTCAAAGTTGGGAGCCTGAGCTAGTTCTGGGCCTAAGAAGTCACTCTAGGCTGGGCACAGTGGCTCACGCCACTGTAATCCTAGCACTCTGGGAGGCCAAGGCAGGCAGATCGCTCAAGGTCAGGAGTTCGAAACCAGCCTGAGCAAGAGCAAGACCCCCGTCTCTACTAAAAATAGAAAGAAATTAATTGGCCAACTAAAAATATATAGAAAATATTAAGCCGGGCATGGTGGCGCATGCCTGTAGTCCCAGCTACTCGGGTGGCTAAGGCAGAAGGATTGCTTGAGCCCAGGAGTTTGAGGTTGCTGTGAGCTAGGCTGTGAGCTAGGCACTCTAGCCCAGGCAACAGAGTGAGACTCTGTCTCAAAAAAAAAAAAAAAAGTCACTCTATTCTGTTCAAAAGTAGACACAGGGAGAAGCTGTGGGGAACACTGATTTTTTTCTGTGAATCCTTCTATAGAGGGCAGGTGGTGGGAGTTCAGCATGCTGCTCCATGGTTTCACAGGACATGCCCGGAGATGCTGGCTCCGAGCCCTTCAGACAAGCAAGGTCAGCTTTGCCCCCTCCTGCTTCACCTGCCCTGTAGCTGTGGATGCTACCACTAGGGAGGTCCTGCCCAGGGCCCTGCAGGTGCGGAGCTCAGGTACGGGCCCTCCTCTGGCAACCTCTCAAGTGCAGCTCTCACGGCACTGGTCATCCTCCTGGACAAACCTGACCCCATCCTCTGTGCCCCTGCAGAGCCAGCTGAGCTCCCAGGCACCCCTCCCACCTCTCAGAGCCATCTAGATGCAGCTTCTCTGCCCACACTTGTCCACTCTAAAGGTAATATCCAAGTGTGGGGTAATACCCAAGGGTAAGGGGCAACTGGGCTTAGAGACCACCTGCAGGCATGGATTGGCTCCACTACAGGACTTCAGGGAGGCTCTCCAGCAGGTGCCTGGCACTCAGACCAAAATGGCAACTCCAAGACTGCTTTGGGGGTCCCCGTAGCCCCCACAGGAGGTCCTCACCGTCCACCCCCGCAGCCTCCCTCCAGGCTCAGTCTGGGCCGCCGTCGCAGACTCTGCAGCCCCAACCCGGGCCAGGCCAGTGACCGCAACAGTGAAGGAAGCGACCATGACTACCTGCCCTTGGTGAGGACTCGGGAGGTGGAGGGTGGCGTCGTCAGGGCCTGGACGCTGTCTCAGCTCGCTTCTCCCCCCACCTCCTCTCTCCTCAGGTGCGGCTGCAGGAGGCGCCCGGCTCCTTCCGCTTGGACGCGCCCTTCTGTGCTGCGGTACGCATCCCGCAGGAGCGCCTGTGCCGGGCCTCGCCCTTTGCAGTGCACCGCGCCAGCCTCAGCCCCACCTCATCCTCGTCTCCCTGGGCACTTCTGGGCCCTGGTGTTGGCCAGGGTGACAGCGCCACAGCCTCCTGCAGCCCCTCCCCCAGTTCGGGCTCGGAGGGTCCAGGCCAGGTGGACAGCGGGAGGGGCTCAGACACTGAAGCCTCTGAGGGGGCGGAAGGGCTGGGTAGTACCGACCTGCGTGGCAGGTCCTGGGCCACTGCTGTGGCACTAGCCTGGCTGGAGCACCGCTGCGCTGCCGCCTTTGGCGAATGGGAACTGACAGCAGCCAAGGCTGATTGCTGGCTGCGGGCACAGCACCTTCCTGATGGACTTGACCTGGCTGCCCTCAAGGCTGCAGCCCGTGGGCTCTTCCTGCTGCTCCGCCACTGGGACCAGAACCTGCAACTACACCTGCTGTGCTACAGCCCCGCAAACATGTGACAGCTGCCAGCTGCTGCTGGGGCAGGTGCCCTGCAATGTACTCAAGTCACTGCCACCCAGGGCCCGCCTCTCAGTGCTGGGAAGGGATACACTGGTGTCAGCCTGTCCCCACTGCTTCTTACTCCCTGTCCAGAGTCCTCTCACTCCCACAAAAAGTGCCTGCCTGTGCTCTCTCCCACTCCTCTCACACCATGCCCCTTGCCCTCCCTGCTTTAATGTGCTCCTCCCACCTGACCCCGTCCTCCTTCTCCTCCATCTTCTCAGCTTCATGCAGCACAGTGGAAGGGGAGAGAGCCAGTTCCCAAATCCTATGCAATAAAGTGCCTCTTAGGACTGCCTGAGTGAGTTCTTTCTCGGCCCCATAAATGCCCCTTATAGCTTGGTCCAGGCACTAGCTTCCCGTATCTCCATAAGGGCTATACAGACGTAGACTTGGCAAGGTTTATTTGGAAGATGACAGAATCTGTCCCACCCAGGGTTCTGAATGGACTGGAGGGAAAGGGGTGGATTTCAGTGGCCTTTCTTGCTGTGCTGGATGCTCTTGGGGAAAGCCTGCGGACCCAGCCAGAGCTGCAGCAGGATGACAGCATGGCATACGTGCAGGGCAGCAGAGCTGCAGGATGTGGATGGGTACGTATTCCAGGAGAGCTCGATGAGCCCCAGCACCAGCAACCTGGAGATGAGAAACAGGATCAAGCTTTTGTTAAGTTTCAAGGTCTGCAGCCCTTCAGCTCCTTATGCCCTAGCCACATCCCTCTAGCTTCTCCATGGTCACAGCCTTGGGATGAGGAGCTCCCAACCCCCTCCCACTCCCCCAGGTTGACCCAGCTGGTACCTGAGCAGGTGTGTGAGCCAGCGTGCAGGCGTGGCCCACAGGAGGTAGGGCAGTGTGTGGAAATACCAGACGTAGAACTGGTAGTGAAGGGAGCGGCTGAAGCAGATGCCAATGAAGTTGGAGGTGAAGAGGGTAGAAACGATCTGTATGCAGTGGTCAAGGTCAAGGGCAGGAGTTGGGGTGGTCTCAAAAGAGAGGGCAAAAGTCTGTGAGTCAGATAGCTCACTAGCTCTGCCATTCTTAGATGCATGCCTTTGGGCAAGTTTTTTACCTATCCGGCTCTGTTCCTCAATCTAATATGGAGGCAGTAACACCTACGGCCATAGGCCTAGTGAGTCTGAATCCCCCACTTACTAGCTGTGTGACCTTGGTAAGTTACTTAACTTCTTAAAGCCTTAATTTTGCCATCTATAAATTGAGGATAATAAGAGCACCTCCCTCTCTAAGTGTATCCTGTGAACTTTAAATGTTAGAATGTAGCTAAATCTCTTACTACAGTACAGGGAGACGGTTAGTATTCATAACAGGTGGACCAGTACTTAGAATAAGAATAAAATATGCCTCAATATGTAAAGTACTCAGCTCAGTGTTTGGTGCAGAATAAGAATCTATGATTGGGCTCCCCAAGGGCTAACTGACTAGGACCCCATCTGCATCTGGAGAGGGCAAGACTTACCTTCCCATGATTTAAAGGATATGGTTGGGTGTAAGGGGCTGGGGTGGAACCTTCCTTTTGGAGGGATCCTTCAGCAGCGACAGGATACTTTCCCCTGTCCTGGGAAGAAGCCATTCATTTATCAAGCCCTTATTGTGGGCCAAACTCTAGACTCACCTCCATGAGCTTAATATGTCCTCTGGGAAGCCCCTAAGGCCATAGCATTGCCCCCCTTTCTCACCTGTGCCACCTGCAGACGGCAAACAACAAGAGCAGGGTGAGGTGGGCAGCCAACAAGGCCAAGTGGAAAGCACGATGCAGGAAGAGGGCCTCTGGGAGGAAGCGCCAATTCACTGTCCAGCGGAACAGAAACTGGCGGCCAAGGTCAAAGGAGCGGGATATGTAGCCAACGGGATTCTCCAGCAGGAAGGGTAGCCCCAGCAACACCTAAGGATGGGTGTGATGTCAGCAGAGCTGCCAGGGTTGACCCCCCAGGCTTAATGCTAATCCCTGAGGGGAACAGGATGTAGGCCTCAGAGGTTCTTAATTCCCACCAGGAATAGTAGGAAAGCTATACACACCCAGGCCAGAGCCTGTGGCCAAAGAAGCTGAGGAGGCAGGTAATAACAATACTTTAAGGTTTGGATTCACCAAATCATAAATGGGCAGAGCTAGGAAGGCTCTCAGAGATTATCTAGTTCAATACCCTTACTTTACAGCTAAGGAAACTAAAGCCCAGAGATAGTGGCTTCCCAGCTCAGAATCAACTCCAAAATCCTACCTCTTGGCTTTGAGGAAGTCTCAGGGATGGAAGGAGACCAGATGAGTGGCACTCCCTTCATTAGGAAGGGAAAGAGTAAGGTGTGGGTACCTGAATGGCAGCACAGATGCCCAGCTTGGGAAGAGCTCCATGGAAGCCAAACTGTGTGAGGAGAAGAAACAGTAACCCAGGGGCGAAGAGCAGCACATTCATCTTCACAGAGACTGCCAGGCTGGGGTGGGCAGGGGAGAGGAAGGGTGGAGATCAGCTCCAGGGCCATGCACACTGCCAAAAGACATACCCCCACCCCACGCCAGCAAACTCCAGGACAGGGGTCCACACTCAGAACTGCCAGAGGCAGGGTAAGGTAGCCTGCAAGGAGACTCGAGGTAGTGGGTAGACACCTAGTCTCTATGCCCAAACTGAGTGAGCATATATTGAATATTTCGAATGTGCAATGACTAATTTCAACAATGGATGTTATCTAGGGGGAATAGAGGATGGAAGAGGGCATGTGTGGGGGTGGGAGGGCAGGGCACTGTCTACAGATCGTAGACTCGCCTTGTGGGGCCTGGAGTGACCCACATTGTCTGGCTACTCCCTTACTCCATCACCAAGAATTGGGGAGAAAGAAATGAAAATCCACAAAGTAAGAGAGGAGGCCAGAAGGGAAGGGTGTTGACCTGAAACAGCAGCAGCCCCAGCTCCAGCGCTGGGCCAGCAGGAGGTTGATACTAAGGAAGAGCAGCACCATGGCCACTGGGTCATTGAAGAGCCGCAGCACAAAGATGGAGTGGACACGGTAAGAGGCGCAGCACATGAAGAAAAAGACAAAGGGAGGTACCTGAGGGGTGGGCACAGTAAGGAACAAGGTCAGCTCAACAAGCCTGAACCATCCCCACTCCCTAGCCATTCCAGGTTGGGGCCTTTTAGTCCTGGTAGCATGGACTTACCTTGCAGGTGTGGTGATAGATCAAGAAGACAAGCAGCAGGGTGGCCAGGTAGAGCACAGCAAAGATGTTCTGGGCCATGCGGATATCAGTGCCCCGGCCAGTGGCATAGTATAACCCCATAAAGATGTACACAAAACCAGCTGGGTATCTGGAAGATGAGTGGGAATGTGAGCCTGGGTCAGGCCACCTATCCTGGTACCCAGCCAGCCCCTCACGTCCTCCCTGAACCTCCTATCCCCACTCACACAAGTGGTCCAGTGTCACCCTGCAGTTGCGTATAGTCATAAGTGCCATTGATGACTCCCTCGACCTCGGCCATGTAGGCTTTCCAGTCGATCTCTGTGTCTGGAAGAGGACATGATCTGGTTACTTCTGAGTCCAGAACTTGTCTGCCTCCCTCCCGATGCCTCCAGACAAAGCACAGACTTCCAGCTCATTCCCAGGGATTCCATTATCACCTCTTATCTAACTGCCTATCTGACATTCATCTGGGTGAACCCAGGCATTTAAAATTCAACATGTCTATAATTAAACTCATGATTTTTCCTTCTACTCCAAATCTGCTCCCCTTCCTGGGTTCTGTGAATGGCACCATCAACCTCTAGCTTTCCAGGTCGAAAACCTGGCTAAGCCCTTTAATACTTCCTTCTCTCTCATTTCCAGTCCTCAGTAAAGAAGTCCTGCCTATTCTTCATCCTAAATATGTCTACCATTTCATCCTTTTCTGCTACTACATACTCTCATTTGTGCTTAACATAATCTCTAGCCTCAACAATACATAAAATAGCCTCCTAATTAGGTTCCCAGCTTCTACTTTCACCCCACTGCAATATATTCTCCACCCTGTACCAGAAAGCTTTCCCTAAAATACAAATCATAGCAGGTCTCTCTTCCTAAAATCCTTCAATGATTCCCCAAGACTCTCACAACAAAGACCAAACTCTATTATTTCCATTTCTAGAAGAGGAACCTAAGAATTAATTTGGTTAAGTGACTAGCTTAAGATCCGTGAGCTAGGAAGAGTAGAGCTGGGATTGGAACTCATGTGTCCCGAAGTTCTTAACTATCATGCTATCTCCTTAACAAAGGTTTTCAAATCTCTTCATGATCTTGTCTCAATTTCTGTACTCTCATCTCTCACTACTACATTCACTTGATTTCTACATTACAGCTCTAAAAAATTCTTTCACTCCTCAAAGGAACCAAGCTCTCTCTCTTTTTTAAATCTATTTTTTAATTTTTAAGAACACTAAGTTTGTGGCTCTTTTTTGACTGGAGGTTTGTTTTTTTTTAAATTTTTTTTTGAAAGAGGGTCTCAGTCTGTCACTCCAGCTAGAATGCAATAGTATCATCACAGCTTACTGCAACCTCAAACTCCTAGGTTCAAGTGATCCACCTGCCTCAGCCTCCTGGGTAGCTGGGACTACAGGCATACACCACCACACCTGGCTAATTTTTCTATTTTTTGCAGAGATGGGGCCAGGCTGGTCATGAACTCATGGCCTCAAGCAATCCTCCCAGCTTGGCCTATCAAAGTGCTAGGATTAAAGGTGTGAGCCACAGTGTCTGGACTGACTGGAGGTTTTTGATCCAGGGTCCTCTCTGCCCAGAACACTCTTTCCCCTTCCCTTGTCCTTCTTTCCTCAACTTGCTAGTTCCTACCTTCCAGGGGATTGGAGGGCGGTCTATGAAGCCTTGCCTGACTCCTCAGGTCTGACTTAAATGCCCTCCTGTGTCCTGTATAGCATCCTGTCTTACTACTGTCATAATGAATACGATGCATTGTAACTACCTGCTATCTTATCTTTTTCCAGGCCTACATACCCAAGTCAGAAATATGTCTCTTTTATTCACCACTGTACCTCTGGCATTTAGCATAACGTTAAGCATATAATAAGCACTCAATAAATGTGTTGAATTAATCATCTTTAGCAAGAAAACCAGGTGCCTTAAGCCCAGTGTCTAGAGTCAACCCCAGAAAAGAGTTGCCAATAATGCCTAATGGACTCAAGTGGTCACAAAATGCCATCGTTGAGAAGGGACTTTCAAAGACCTCAGAATTGTACAGATCAGAAAATTTAGATCCAGGAAGGGAAATGACGTGTCCAAAGCCACAGAAACAAGCAGCAGCAGCACTGCATTTAACTAGGGCCTAGGTCTTCTGACTATCCGGCTGGTTTGCTTTCTTAGTCTGGCAGACTGTATGTTCAGGGGAGAAGCCAATCTCTAGGGTCGCCGCATCCGTCATGGTGGGCGGGATTAAGATTCAATTTTCTGTCGGGCAGGCTTGGGGTTCGGGTAGGGGATATGCGTCTGCGATTGATGAATTAACGAATCTGGAGTCTGGTTTTGAGTTCCAGGTCTGAGCTTGGGGCGGGCGTTGGGTCTCCCTCCCTTCCCTCCCCTCCCCGTCGGCGCACTCACATGCCACCCTGTGAATGACCCAGAAGGTGATGCCCACCTCCGCCAGGCAGAGGCAGGCGGCCACCAGCAGCGTGTAACGTGGCTCCCGCAGCAGTAGGCGCCGCTCCTGCCAGGCGCGCTGTAGCCATTGCCGGCAGAGTCCCGCTGCCTGGGCCGCGGAACCCGGCCGGCCGCGTTTCCGCAGCCCAGCCGCCATGTTGACGGTGCCCCGCTCGCGTGGGTCCACCACCCCGGAAACCCGACCCTTCAACATTTTGGTTCCGCTCCCCGCGCCGGGCATCCCACCGGACTAAGCGCCGACACGACTAGCCAGGATACTTATTTACTTCACTAAAATTCGCTTCTTCCACGTCTCCTCTGATGTACTATACGCTCCGCAGGAGCATGAACAAAATCTTATTCCTCCGTTTATTTTTTTTTACTTTAACGCCTTTCATCATCATTCCCAGTTACTCCTCAGTTTATACCCAGCCCTGAGATACACAAGCGCTAACGTAGAACGAATGCCCAGAAAAGCAACATTCCTGCTCACCTCCCACTCCCACCTCGCCAAACCCACCATCCCATTTCGCCTGTGTTGGGAATATCAGTGTTCGTGCTGTCTCTTCCGGAGAAAAAAAGCCCTGTCTGCGCCTCCCCTTATATCTTTCTGGGTACTCAAAAACGACTTGGAAAGAAGCGAACCTTTCACTAATTTTCAGACTTCTTAACGGGAAGAGCCGTTCACGTTGAAAATACAAGAGGACGCAATGAAGAGCCCGAATGAGTCTGACACTATGAGTGTGGCCCTAGGAAAAGAGTGGGCAGTAAAGCCGGAGGATTAAGGGTCTGGACGGTGTGGTTTTCCTACCGGAGGATTTTTCCAAGTGCGCTTAGCAGAGGACGGAAGTTCCACGTGTTTGTGTTGGGCAACTACAGGCGGTGGGCGGAGACAAAAGGTTCCCGCCTCCCACATCCGCCATCCGGATTGGCCAGGAAGGCCGGGTGCTCTGGCGGCCTGGCTGCTGAGAGCATGGCCTCTCCCCGGGCCACGGCTTCCCAGCCGGAGTTACCAGACCGAAACTGCGGCTACCGAGAGGTCGAGTACTGGGATCAGCGCTACCGAGACGCAGCCGATTCTGCCCCCTACGAGTGGTTCGGGGACTTCTCCTCCTTCCGTGTCCTCCTAGAGCCGGAGCTACGGCCCGAGGACCGTATCCTCGTGTTAGGTGGGTAGTCCTGGCGCTGCCCCACCCAGGTGGAGTTGCCAGGATCGGCTCCTCCTGGGCCTGGCCCCGTCCGCTTTCCTGCTGTCTACCTCTCTTAGAAGACGCCCGAGTCCGGAGCCAAGATCCGATACCTTCAGAATCCTGGCTGCATTTAGCTAGGGCAAACACGAATTAGAGATTGTCGGTCCGGGGGCCCTCTGGAGGTAGCCTCGGCCACCGGAGAACTCAGAGGACCTAGTTTAAGTCCCAGCGCTAGTTGACTATAACTTAGAACAGGTCATGAACCTGTTCTGAGCTTCCGATTCAGTTCTAGAAATGGGACTGCGAGTTCAAGTCGGATACGGCAAGTGCAGGCACCTCCAGCACAATGCCTAGCGCTTTTCTTTTGGTCCCATGGATACTGGGACCCACAGAGAGAGTCACCTGGGGAGAGTTATCGTCTCTTCACACTCAGACCCCTAACTGAAACTTTGTCCTATGCCTCCTGTGAAGTAAGGGTGAGTAAAGCGCCCTCTGAGGTCGGAGGGGAGATAGCAGCGGGATTAGCGCGACTCCGCAAAGGGGAGTGCTGAGACTCAACGTGGGTCTCTTGGAAGTCCAACTGCCTTCTTGGGGTTTTCTCCCACTGTCAGCCTTGAAGGCTCTAGTAAAGTTTGAATGCGTAACAGGTTTCCTTCAGGTATAGTTTTTATTTTTGCTCTTTGTAAAAGCCTTCATATGTTTAAGTGAAGTATTTAATATAATAAATATAAAAGACATCTATAATACAGTATATATACAAGGTGTAAATAACAAGTCGAATGTGTGTGTCTATTCTACTTAGTTTGAGAAATAGAACATTACCAAGACTAAAAAGGAAGTGTAATTAGTGGTTAAGAACTTGAACTCTGGGCCCAGCGTGGTGGCTCACGCCTGTTATCCTAGCACTCTGGGAGGCTGAGGGAGGAGGACTCCTTGAGCTCAGGAGTTCAAGACCAGCCTGAGCAAGAGCGAGACCCCCATCTCTGCAAAAATTAGAAAAAATTAGCCAGGCGTGGTGGTGCATGCCTGTAGTCCCAGCTACTTGCGAGGCTGAGGCAAGAGGATCGCTTGAGCCCAGGAGTTGGAGTGATAGTGAACAATGATCACGCCACTGCTAGAGCCTGGCGACAGAGTGAGACTCTGTCTCAAAAAAAAAAAAAAAAAAAAAGAACTTGAACTCTGGAGGCAGCTAATTATGTTGGAATCCTGCACAAAATACTTAAATTTCTGTGCCTCCATTTTCTCAGCCTGAAAGAAATAAGATGACTTATTTATTGAGTTTTACGATGATTGAATGAGTATGAAAGATACCTAGAACAATGCCTAGCAAAATGAAAATTACATTCAAAATTTTCTGTGTGGTCCTCCCTAAACCTGTTTCCCCCACAGGTAAACACTTTCATGAAAATTGTCATTTTAAACCATTGCATTCATTTATAGATTTACCATAGATGTATGTTTCCTGTGTATGAAAATCACCAGGAAAGCTACACCCCATCCTGAGATTCTAATTCTAGGGATGGCCTAAGGTAGGTCCCAGGAATCTATATTTTGCATAAACTCTACAGCTGATTTTTATGCTGGTGATTGTCAGAGTAATATCATCTTAAATTCTGCTTGACTTGGAGGTATCCTTTTCTGGATAGGAGAGGTGAAACATCTAAAAATCAAAACAGAAAACTTTCTAGGCATGATCCTCAAGATCTAAGAACAGGACCCACAACTTGAGTACCCTGTGTTACACTCCACCTCAACAAACATAAGTTGAGCACCTGGTAAGTGCCAGGAAATGTGCTGGGCCCTTTCTAACTTACTTAATTCCTATGACATCCCCTAAAGGTGAGTCATAAGTATTAAGAGACTTACTCTAGATTATGGGTCTGTAAACTTTTTCTGAAAATGGCCTAATAGTTCCTCTTACAACTACTCAGTTCTGCTGTTGTAGTGGAAAAGCAGCTACAGACAATACAAAAGTGAGTAAGAATAGCTATGTTTCAATAAAACTTTGTTTACAAAAACAAGTGGCAAGCTAGATTTTGGCAACACTTGCTGTAGGTCATTGTCTTAGGTTGGGTTCCCCAGAAGCAAATCCTTAAATGAGGATTCATGTCTAAGTCATTTGTTAGGAAAGTGCTCCCAGGAGAATTGGTAAAGATCAGGGGAACAGGGAAAGGGAAGTGAGCCAAGCAAGATTATGATCTCAGGCAAAAGTTTCCCTGAGGGTATTTTCAGCCTGAAGAGTCACAGATGCAAACCAGTAGAAGCAAACACACACCAAAACTGGGACATACAAAATTGGTAAAAGGACTCAGAGAGGATTTGGTCAGAGCATCATTAGTGTCCACTACTGTCATGAGGCAAGTAAGTGGTGAAGTAAGGGTGCCTTCTGATGTGAGCTTCTATAATTCTTTTGCTCTGCCACATAGATGGGTGAAGAGAGGCATCTAGGCCAGGTGTGGTGGCTCACGCCTGTAATCCTAGCACTCTGGGAGTCCGAGGCGGGAGGATCGCTCTAGGTCAGGAGTTTGAAACCAGCCTGAGCAAGAGTGAGACCCCCATCTCTACTAAAAATAGAAAGAAATTAATTGGCCAACTAAAAAATATATTGAAAAAATTAGCCGGGCATGGTGGCAAAAAAAAAAAAAAAGAAGTTCAAATGTAAAGGAAAAAGAAAATGCAATTTCTTCGTAAACATTCTGTGTGTCTCTTACTACCAATCACATATTGTTTTGTAAACCCTGAAAATTTCCCTGTAAAGCAAATAATATATAGAGAGAGACAGTGAGAATATGTGTGTGTGTGTGTGTGAGGTGTTGGTAGCGCCCCTTCCCCAAAGATCAGCTGTTTTCCTTAATCATCTGTATTAGTGTCAATAAATGGCTACAGATACATATTTCTTTGAGAATTAAATACATAATTGTGAAATTCGAACAAGCCGAAGGGCAAGAGGAAAAAGCACTATGTGGATGGCACATATGGGGGTAAATTACGAAAAACATCTGTCTTTCTGAGTCACTGGTTTCCTCTTCTGCAGACTGACTTAGCTATATTGATATAGCTAAAGATGGAATGTCACTGCTGGAGGTGAGTGGGCCTCTCGAAAACTGGAGGCAGTTGAGCACAGTGGTTTAAGAGCTCTGGTTCTGGAGTGATACACATGTGGGTCCAAATTCTGGCTTTTCCACTGACCATGTGACCTTGGGGAAGTTTCTTACTGTCTTCAATTTTCCCATCTAGAAAATGGGAATGGGAATAATAAATAGTATCTTTTATGTGGATGTCTTACAAAAATAAACTGAAATAATTCTTTTTTTTTTGAGACAGAGTCTCTGTTGCCTGAGCTAGAGTGCTAGTGCTGTCAGCCTAGCTCACAGCAACCTCAAACTCTTGGGCTCGGGTGATCCTCCTGCCTCAGCCTCCCAGGTAGCTGGGACTACAGGCATGCGACATAAACTGAAATAATTCTTATAAAATGCTTAGCGTAGTGCCTGGTGTTCAATGACTCTTAGCTATCATTATTATTGAAAATGGGGATCAGAGAGGCAGTTTATCCAGGATTGTTCAGAGAACAGAGTGCCCTGCCTGAGGACTTGTGTTTCTGGTCCCTGCAGTTAAAATATCCTCATAGCAGGTGAATACATATGGATGGCTATTCCTGCTTTGCCATCATTATATTAGGTTATTAACTATGAAATGTCTGATTTCCTTAAGTACTAAGTTTGACGGTTGATGTCTCTAATATTTCACTTTGACACTTATTGTTTTGTTTTTATTTGAAGGTACATCCTCAGTCTTTCAAATGCATGTTTTGGCTTGTGATTATCTTCCAATTTTTTTTTTTTGAGCAATTTTTGTGGAACCATGGATAAGTCAGAAATTAGTGTTATTTCCTTTTGAGGGGGTTGTTTTTATTTCTCTCAGGCAGATGTAGGGAGTCTTTCAACACACATTGGACATGTGGGGAAACTCTCACCTACCCAGCTGCCATTTTTGGGGTTTTATCCCTTTGCTATCCTCTTCCTCAGCCTGGTGGGTCACCCCCAGCCCCTGCATTGGTCTGCTGGAGAGGACTGAGTGCAGTGGGGAGGCCCTTAGACGAGGCCCACCCTTGCACATGGCTGTAGAAGGAAGAGACCTGCGTGGCCGCTCACCCAGGATCAGGGCTGTGTGTGTCAGAGCCCATCTTACTCTTCACATACATGTGTCTTGACCTGGAATGCCGAGCTTGATCAGAGGCACTCTGCAATTGTTAGCTCTGTAATATATCTTGTTATGTTCTGAATGTTTGTGTCTCCCCAAAATGCATATGTTGAAATCCTCCTCCCTAAGGTGGTGGTATTAGGAGGTGGGGCCTTAGGGAGCTGCTTAAGTCATGGGGGTGGAGTCCTGGAGAATGGGAAATGCCAGTATCTTGATCTTGGGCTTCTAGCCTCCGAAACTATGCAAATAGATTTCTGTTGTTTATAAGCCACACAATTTATGGTATTTTGTTATAAGACCCCGAATGGACTAAGACATTAAGGCATGATCTTAAATTTTTAAGTAAAGAAGTTTTTGTCCAGAGACATCCATCACCATATGGGGAAAAGAGCAGACTTGGGACAGACTGAGGTCCCATGGCCAAGTGCGGCGAGTGCATCTTTCTGAGCACGGCCTAGCAACCCACTGGAGGCTGGAGGGAAGTGGGCTTCAGGGGTAGGGAAGTGCCTTGCTTCCTTTTTCTACGTTGTTCTGAATTTTCCTTATTGAAAGGTTTTATAATCACCAGGGGCCTCCTGCCAGATCACTAGCAGCAGGAGCCACCTGGCACTGGAGGACAGCCATGCAGTCAGTCAAGCCAAGATGGGGAGGTGGGCAGGAGAAAGGCAAAGGCCTGAACTCAGGGAGGATGAGGGGGCCTTAGGCACTCCTGGAGGCCCCAGTCTAGGACCAACGGGTAGCCTGCCAAAGGGCTGCAGCCCAAGGCCAGGTGCCTCAGGAGGCAAGTCCCCAGCAAAGGCCTGTCCAGGGTCTAAGAGGCAGGGGCCAGCAGCTGTCTGCTCGCCAGAGGCCACTGTGGCCAGGGCTGTGGGGAGTGGTGCTTTCTTGCAGAGAACGTCATGATGGTGTGATATTCACAATTAAACTAACTTTCCCTTAATGGGATGGGGCAACATCACTCTATCCACCCTGAGGTGTCCCCAAAACCATCCTGGAGCTTAGATGGGGTCTTCATTACATTCTGAAACCACACACCAGGCGGGGGGTTCAAGTTAGGGCAGTTTCTTCAGCAGGAAAGTGCTACTAAAATTCATGTTATTTTTGAATGTGATTTCCATTGTGGAACCAATGCAGCACAGACAGCTCAAAATGTCAATGAATTCTTTGGGAAGGATGTGGCTGATGAATGCACAGTATGTTGTTGGTTTGAGAAGTTCTGTTCTGGTGATTTTAATATTGAAAATGAACCATGTGGTTGACCTGAGACCAAGGTGGATAATGATGAGCTGAAAGCTGTAGTGTGCGCAAATCCATCTCAACCTACACGTGAATTAGCAGCAAGGTTTGACGGTACAGTTCTAACAATATTGGACCACTTGAAACAAATCGGCAAGGTCAAGAAGCTGGATAGATGAGTTCTGCATGAATTAAACAAGCATCAGGCTGGGCGCAGTGGCTCATGCATGTAATCCTAGCACTCTGGGAGGCCAAGGCGGGCGGATCGCTTGCGGTCAGGAGTTCAAGACCAGCCTGAGCAAGAGTGAGACCCCATCTCTACTAAAAAAATAGAAATTAATTGGCCAACTAAAATATATAGAAAAAATTAGCTGGGCATGGTGGTGCATGCCTGTAGTCCCAGCTACTCTGGAGGCTGAGGCAGAAGGATTGCTTGAGCCCAGAAGTTTGAGGTTGCTGTGAGCTAGGCTGACACCACGGCACTCTAGCCCGGGCAACACTGTAAGACTCTGTCTCAAAAAGCAATAAATAAATAAACAAGCATCAGAAGAGAAATCGTCTCGAAGCTTGCCTTTCTCTGCTGTCACGACATAAAGGCGAACCATTTCTACATCGTATTGTTATGTGTGATGAAAAATGGATTCTTTTTGACAATTTCAAGCATTCAGCACAATGATTGGATAAAGACAAAGTGCTGAAACATAGTCCAAAACTAAATATTCATCCAAAAAAGCTAATGGTGTCTGTTTGGTTGCTCAGCGCTAGTTTTATCCACTACAGCTTCATGAAACCTGGCCAGTCGATTATAGCAGATGTCTACTGCAACCAGTTGGACAAAATGATGAGGATGCCTGTCATTAAGCAGCTGAGATTGGTCAATAGAGACAGGCCAATCCTCTTGTAAGATAATGCTCAACCACATGTGGCACAGACAATGCCGCTCAAACTACAGCGGCTAGACTCGGAAACTGTCTTGTCATCCACTGTATTCACCAGACCTTGCACCAACTGACTCCCACTTCTTCCAGGCTTTGGACCACTTCTTGCAAGGAAAAATAGTCAATTCTCAACAAGCTGTGGAAAATGCCTTTTGCGATTTCATCACCACTGGTTTTACAGGCTTCTTTGCTGCTGGCATAAACAAGCTACTGTAAAAGAGCAAAATTGTGTCAATAGTTTAGGCTCATACTTTGATTAATTGTACTGCTTCTTGTTTGAGACATAAACTACACTTTTGATTCGAAATTGGACATTTCATATTTAATGACCTAATACTTTTCTGATTCTCTATCCTTGCTTGACTCCATGCTCCATAGGAATTTTCTAATCATAATTTGGCTTCCAATTTAGGTTTCCTATAAAGAGAAAAGGGACTGACTAGAGGATTCAACTCCAGTCTCTGTGATGGCTATTTTTCCTGTTAAAAGTGAGTGAATTGTCATTCTGGCTAACATTTCAGTCTCTTGGTGTTGAGTTAGCATCCACATAGCTCCAGGATCCTATGTGATGTGTTCTTGGATTTGGATCATTTCTTGAAGACTCTGCTTCCCTAAGGCCCCACTTTGGAAGGCAGTGGCCTTCTGAAGCCCCACCTTAGTTGCTAGCCCCACATTACTGAGGCAACAGAATTAGAAATCACTGCTTTATAAGCATAACTGACCCAGTGGTTACGTTTTGTTCTCCATTCCTTTTTGGTAAAGTTCTCTAGGGAGATGCCTTCCTGTACCAAGGGGAACAAAGGCAGGAAATTTGGAGTTATCCACAGTTGGGCAGAGTTCTACAAGCATATGAGGTCAGGTATGGGGTAATGAAGGGATCATGAGTCAGAGAACCCAGTGGGATTTCAGCCTGGAACTGAGTCAAGGTCTCCTGTTCGCCACCCTTACCCCCATCCCAGGTGCTGTATCTCCAGAGCTTTTGTGGCTCCAACTTGGGGAAGCATGTGTTCGGTCTTCCCAGGCAAGATAGCACTGAGCCCCAGGGCTTGAAAAGGAACATGGGAAGGGGCAGCTGAGGACCAGCCAACTGCCTCTGGGTGCCTTGTCCAGGTGCCAAGCCCTGCTAGATTAGGGCTATCACAACTGCTGATCCTGTGATCCTCTTAGGAAGGCAAATGGGGATTACAGGCAACCTAATCCCAGGAGCTGGAGATCCCTGCGTGGGGGCATCAAGAGCTGTCACAGCCCTGTTCTCAGGCCAAGGCTGGCCACAGGAGGGCCACTGGATCTTCTAAGGAAGTCATGCCTGTTGGGCTGTAGATCCACATCTACTTTTCTAACCTCCACTCCCTCTCTAACCTGACCCTCCCTCCTTGGTACTGCATTCCAGGCATTTCTCACCAGAATGTTGGAAGTTGTCAAAAACTGTTTTTCAAAACTCTGCTTTGTTGTCACCTCCCCAGAAACCATTGGCTGACCCACCTGAAATGGGATTAGGGCATTCCAATGTGCTCTCATAGCCTGGTCCTATTGAAACACTCATCGTGTTATGTGGCAACTGCTTGGTTACACATTTGTTCTTCCCACTGGAAGAACGAAAGAACATGAGGTCCTTGAGGGCAGGGACTTTTTTTTTTTTTGATACAGAGTCTCACTCTCTTGCCTCAGCTAGAGTGCCGTGTGGCGTCAGCCTAGCTCACAGCAACCTCAAACTCCTGGGCTCAAGCCATCCTTCTGCCTCAGCCTCCCAAGTAGCTGGGACTACAGGCATGTGCCACCATGCCCGGCTAATTTTTTCAATTTTTGGTAGAGACAGGGTCTCGCTGTTGCTCAGGCTGGTCTCGAACTCCTGAGTTCAA
>CAUYRT010028299.1:0-20600 GCA_963574885.1 Lepilemur ruficaudatus | reverse complement strand
GCTCAAGGTCAGGAGTTCAAGACCAGCCTGAGCAAGAGCGAGACCCCGTCTCTACTATAAGTAGAAAGAAATTAATTGGACAACTAAAAATATATGTAAAAAAAAAATTAGCTGGGCATGGTGGCGCATGCCTATAGTCCCAGCTATTCGGGAGGCTGAGGCAGAAGGATTGCTTGAGCCCAGGAGTTTGAGGTTGCTGTGAGTTAGGCTGATGCCATGGCACTCTACAGCCTGGGCAACAGAGTGAGACTCTGTCTCAAAAAAAAAATTTGCATGCTAGGCCAAGTGTGGTGTCTCATGCTTATAATCCCATCACTTTGGGAGGACAAGGCAGGAGGATCACTTGTGGCCAGGAGTTCAAAACCAGCCTGGGGAACACAACAAAACCTCATTTCTACAAAAAATAAAAAAAAAATTAGCCAAGCATGGTGGCACACACCTATGGCCCTACCTACTCTGGAGGCTGAGGCAAAAGGATTGCTTGAGCCCAGCAGGAGTTTGGTGCTACAATGAGCTATGACGGTACCACTGCATTCCAGCCTGGGTGACAGAGTGAGATCCTGTCCTAAAAAAAACAAAAAAAAATTTAAAGAAAAAACAAACTGAAAATTTGAATGCCCCAATATAGAGAAATGGTATTTCTTTAAGTCACTCATTTAATGCTAGATGGTTAATTTTAATTGGATTACAAGAGTACTACAGGCCTAACCTCCACTGAAAACTGTATGATTTCATTCTTAAATAATGTCATTCATTATTTAAGTTCTCTAAGACTCAGTTTCTCAGATGTGTAAGCTAGGAGATTTAGACTAGTGATTTTTAAACTTCTTGGGGATATCAATTCATTTGGGATTCTAATGAAGTTATGAACTCTTTTCCCAGAAGAATGGACTTGGTCACAAATTTTGCGTGCCGTTTCAGGAATTCTCAGAACCTTTGGACTTCATCCATAGTACTTCTAAAGGTCTACAGACTGATGGTTATGAGATCATGGACTAGATCCCAGACATCTCCACAGGTCTATTTAATCATTGCATTTTGCATACTCATGTCAGGTAAGGAAGATAAAACACATGGAAAATGATTTGAGGAGACTGTCATAGTTATCTTTGAAGTTGCCCAACAGAATGAGCTAACAAAGATTTTCCCAGCCCTAGGACACATACTTTTCCCCAAGTGCCTAAGATGAGATCAGCTTCTTGGAGTTATCAACTTGCTGGCAGGCACACAGAGCATGAGTGCTGGGGATGCAAGAGCTCTCTGGGGCTGATGATAGAACAAGGCTGCCTGCCATTCCCTCCCCAGTCTGTGGAAAGGCAAGTAGAAACCTCTAGGGGAACTTCAGAATGCTAATATTTCCAAATTTCAGGACAGAAACTGGAAACTTTAATGAATCTCAGGTTTGACTCAGCTGTTCCTGTATCATTCATTTGGAAGGATCTCTCTCTGTCTCCCACACCCCCACGCTCCTCACTCCCATCCACAGACCTCCTGGTCTCCATCTGTTTCTTAATTGCCTTCTGCATGGACGGACAATGCCAAAATTTAATGGTAACAATTTCCTCTCGTGAAAAGCAGGCATAGTTCTGATCAAAAAGGACATTCTAGAGCATGTTATTCAGATAAGAGAAAGAGCATCAGTTTTATATTTAATTAAAACTGGAAAAGCCCAGGCTTCATTCCTTTGTTTTGACACAACAAATCTATGTAATTTTTAAAGCTCTATTTTTAAGTGTAAGTTATACAAAATGGTTGACTGTCGCTATACTGGGTGTTAGAAGGCCTCAGCTTTAAGTTTCAGCTCTGCCGTTAACTGTTGGTGTGACTTTAGATAACTTAAGCTCTCTAGATTGGGATAAATCACCTCCAAATTGTGTTCCAGCTCTAAAAATCCTATGATTCTACTATCTATTCTCAACGTATATTTTGGGAAACACTGGTCCTCAGGATGTTTCCTCCAAAATAAAATGTTTACATATGAAGATAACCATAGGAGACCCTGCAAATCTCTCCCCACTTCTATTTTATTCCTTAGAAATTCCCAATACAAATAAATATATTGAAGGCCATGAGAAACCTTTTAAGGAAGGAAAGGAGGGAGAAATGTGTTTAGTTTTGTTTAATTTGCCACTTCCTAAATGTATTTGGCCTCAGAAACCTTTCATTAAATAGCGTCTCTTGACAGTCCATGAAACACACTTTGCAAAATACTGTAAGATGTATTAGCAAAAATGTTGGTGGTTAAAAATTACTCTCAAGAATTCTCAAAAAAAAAAAATTAGTCTCAGGAAAGAAAATTTCCTCAAGAAAGTAGAGTACTTAAAAGTTTTAAGGAATTAGAGGATTCTACATAATGTATAAATAAATGGAAAAAGATCTGGCATTTTTTGATCCAAACTCAATGGTAACCAATTTAAAGGGTCTTAAGTGGATCACTTGATGAAGTATTAAACTGTTAATCAGGGTCACACTCTCTTCAAACTTGAAGGATTTTTTGGTAAAGGGGGAGGAAACATTTCCAAGAGATAACTCTGTCCCACCTTTCACTTTGCTGTCAGTAGTTTTCCAAGCCCTGTGGTGTGATTGACCCCCTTTTCATAATACCTTCAGACCACGTGGAGCCAGATGCAGGTGGGTCAGATGTTTTTAATTCAGTGAAGGCCTTAGCAGGTATATTAGTTTCTTAAGGGTACTGTAACAAAACACCTCAAACTAGGTGGATCAAAACGAAAGAAATTTATTGTCTCACTGTTCTGGAAATTAGAAATCTGAAATCAAGGTGTTATCAGAGGCATGCTCCCTTTGAAATCCTTAAGGGAACACTTTCTTGTCCCTTCCTAGCTTCTGGTAGTTTGGAGGTAATCTCTGGGGTTTTGTGGCTTGTAGCTGCATCACTCCAATCCTCTGTCTTCACATGATTTTCTCCCTGTATGACTCTGTCTTCACATAACCATCTTCTCATAAGGACGTCAGTCATATTGGATCAGAGGCCTACCCTACTGCAGTATGACTACATCTTAATTATTATATTTGCAATAACACTATTTCCAAATGAGGTCACATTTTGAGGTACTGGGGGTTAGAACTTCAATATATATATTGGGGGGGGGACACAATTTAACCTGTAATGATAAAACTCTAGGACTTACTCATAAAGGTCTTAGATCTCCTTGGAAGGCTTTACCAAGACTTCTAGTATTTTACTCGTGAAATGTATTATCTTTCTCAGCCTATTTATACACAATTATATTGCAAGTTACTGACTTTGAACTCTCATCCCAAATAATATACACCTTAGGTTCTACTGATTTTGAGAGCATCTGAGTTTGTTATCACCTTTTTATTACTTAGCAATGAAACACCTTGGGTTCTCCATTTTTATTTTCTCCATCTGGAAACTTGGAAGAGTCATGAGGGAATGGCAAGAAAAGGTATGGAATGCCTTTGCTTTTACTATGTCCCTAAATAACCACCCTGTTAATGATATTTAATTGGGAATATTTGGGTAAGGAGTAAGGTTTCAAACAGAACAGAAAACTCCAAACAGCTTTCTAAACCTGTGATTTTATGTTTAGTTACATCCAGCCTACGATAGCCAACATTACTGAAATGACCCATGAGAGGATAATGCACCAGAGATGTCATTACCCCAGGATAAATGCAGGACTGTGATTGCCCTTTTGCTACGACTTCCCTTTTCCCATTTGTGTTAGCTTTGTTTGCTGAATAACAAATTACCACAACTTTAGTGGCTTAAAACAACACAAATTTATTATTTCACAGTTTCTGTAGGTCAGGAATCTAGTAATAGCTTGGCTCTATTCTCTGCTAGGGTTTCACCAGGTTGAAATCAAGGTGTCAGTGACAGCTACTCTTCTCATCTGGAGCACAGGATCCTCTTCTAAGCTTATTAGTTGTTGGCAGAATTTGTTTCACTGTGGTTGTAAGACTGAGGTCCCCATTTTCTTGATAGCTGTCATCCAGGGATCATTCTCAGCTTCTAGAGGGCACCCAAAGTTCTTTGACACAGGGCCACCATAGGCAGTTGACAATATAGATGTTTACTTTCATCCAAGCCATCAGAGCACATCTTTCTGACTTCCTCTTCTTCAACCAGCCAAAGAAAATTCCATTTTTAAAGGACTTGCATGATTAGGTTAGGCTTACCCAGTATAATCTTTTTGTCATACAATGTAACATAATCATGAGCGTATTATCCTATCATAGTCACAGGTTCCACTCATGCTCAAAGGGGAGGGATTATACAAGGGTAAGGGTCATTGAGGGTCACCTCAGAATCTGCCTACAACATCATTCAGAGTTTCTCTTTTGTGCATCCTGGACACTTTTATATCCTTGGTGGTACTTTATTTTAGAAATACGAATAGTATGAAAATGGCATTAGAAGCGACAAATTCAGCAGCAAGAAAGTATTCAAAATGTTTCTAAAAACTAACATATTTTGGTTATCCTAGTTATCATTAAGCAGGTACACTCTTTGGTGGTCTTTGTCCAAAACATAATCTAGGGGGGATGTTTTCAGAGAAATAGGTTCTGCCACTATCAGGTTACATGATTCAGGAAAAAAAATAGAAAATTAAAGAGAATATTTTAATGGTTTTTTTTAGTTCTAAAAATACTGAATTTTAACTTTTGCATAAATTTAAATACAGGAAGGGAGGAAATCATCTTGAAACTAAGAACACCTGGAGTAATATAAATAGAGTTGGGACTAACAGGAAATAATGCTTTAAGCATATATGTACTGTCTATAATATATTTTATTGTATCCAGGAATACATGGACATTATATTTTGTTTACATCAGCAATTTTTGTATGACAAAACAAGTTTTAGGAACACTTGCATCATTCTGAGAGAGAGGTTCTAGAACACCAGCCCAAAGCATTCTCCCACAAAAACAGTCCTATCTATACCACAATGGGGTATCTGGAAAAGAAGTAAAAATACAGTGAAAAAATATTAATTCATACATTTGGATTTGCAATGATTAGCTGATGTCTTATTTAGTACTTCTAAGCATTTAAAATCAAGAAGGGAATTGGAGATGATATGCTTTAATTTACTTATTAGACAGACTTAAATATATTTAAGATATATTTGTCTGCAGGTAACAGAATACACAACTAATGGTGGCCTAAACCATGAGGACATTTACTGTTTACATGATAAGAAGTCCAGAAGTAGGTGGCCAATAGTGAATTCAGCAAGTCAATAACATTAACTAAGACTCTGGCCCTTTCAACTCATCCCACCTGCCATCCTCAGCACAACAGTGCATTCACTCGTGACCACAGGGTGGCTGCAACAGCTCTGAGCATCACAGACTCAGCATCCCAAGCAGGAAGGAGGGGAGCAGGTGCAAAGTGTTTCTCTTCTACACTACTTTTCTTATCAGAGAAAACCTGATAATGCCTACTCTAGGTCCATCACATTTTGCAAGAATATTAGCACATTCACTGAAAGCTAATAATTTTGTGTAAATTCTGTTGTGGCAGTGTTGAATGCCTACCTAAAGTTCATTTTTCCTTCTTCCTTACAAATGCGACTTCATGTGAGTCAGGTAAATGTAACCCCATCCCCAGATCCCCATTCTTCTAAGTCAATGAAAGATATATCCATAAAGCAAGAGTTTCCTGGTGCTTGCCACTGAAAGCATCTTAACTAATGCACTAAATTGTCCATTAAAAGGGCCCTTGAGCCATCCTAAGTACTTAAGAACAGGAAACTTTATTGTAGAAGAAAAAATCATGAAATGGAAAGATATTGATTATATACTAAGTGTTAAAATCTAAATAGAAAATAATATAATCCTACTCCTATACCAAAAAAAAAGTAAAATGTATATCCATGAGGGAAGGGGGAGAGCCCAAAATGTTAACAATGGATGATGGAATTATCAATTACTTGTCTTTCTTCCTTCTTTCTCTCCTCCCTTCCTCCCTTCTTTCTTTTGTGTTTCCTTAATTTTCTATGATAAGCAATAATAATCTAATAATAAGTAAAACTAAATTTAATATATGCCAAAGAAAGATTACCATTGCTTGATAGCTATATGGACTTAAAGCAATAAAAGCATTATTTCCTCTATGTATTTGAAAATGGCAAAAGAAAAATAATATTAAAAACTGTTTTTCTTAAGCACTTATATTCCTATAAAAGTACTTTATAACACAGTCTATTTGTATACACCAAAAAATATAAATGCAATGATAGTAAAAAAAAGTTGTCTACTCTGATCCAACATTAAAATGACTTAAGTAATAAAAGAAATAGTTTTTAATTAACAAAGAATGTTAATGACTTTATTATTAATATAATGTAGACTAAGTAATTGTCACTAATGGGTAGAATTCTTTTATTTGAGGAAGTTGTAGGAAGAAGGAGGTAAAAATATGAAGTAGAGTGTGGCAAATAACTAGTATTATAAGAAAAATTTTAGACAAATTAAATGTAACAGAGTTTATTTGAGCAAAGAACAATCCATGAATTGGGTATCACTCAGAATCAGAAGAGGTTCAAAGAGCTCTATCCCACAGTGTGAACAGTGAGCTTTTATAGGCCAAACATGGAAACAAAGTACATAAATCATCTGTTTGGCTACAGGTAGGCATTTGCCTTATTTAATCATGGTGTGATGAGGCATTTGCTTTAGTTGGGCATGATCTGATCAGTTGGCTGCCTGTGATTGGCTGAAGCTCAGTTATTTGTAATTAGCTGAGAACCAGCTGTTTGTTATACAATTAAATTAGGTTTTGGCTTGTTTACATACCAAGTGAGGTTGCAGTTTGTTATGTAGGAACACAAAGTATGGAGACAGCCTCAAGCCAATGGCCTCCTGCTTATTTAATTTAACACTAGTAAGTCTTAAGCAGAGCAAAAATTAAGGAAAAATATTCTAAAGACTAAAAGAATTGATTTTGTAATTGATGGAAGCCTGCAGTTCTGCAACAAAGCCTTTGGAGTCACCCTAGGTGCTACATCGTGAGGTTGATGAGCTGGGAACGTAGAGAAGCCCCTCCCCCAACTGAGCTGCTTCACTCTCACCCATTTTAAAATATGTTTTTTCCAGATGTCCTTTGAAAAAATAGAAAAGGATAAGTTTTGCTGCTAAATATCACTATCCAACTGGAGCTTCTTTTTCTTACTAAGAGTATGAATAGGGGTCCCTAACTGCCTGAATAATGTACTTTCACTAAATGAAAATAAATAGGCTTCTTAAATTAGCTCCCAAATATTTGCTTCAGATTCTCTGAATAAGTTTTAATGAAGGCACGGGCTATGAGAGGAGAAATTGTTAAGACAGCTCTGGTTCCTGCCAAGAGTTAATCTAGGACAGACTGCTGGCTCCCTCCCCCAAAATCAACTCTAGAAAAACTATAGATGCTAAAAGGAAACACAGATTGCAGTAATTAATAACAAATAAAAAGATAAGAAAACCCCGGAGACTGAAGCCTGCCATAACTGGTTTGTGTGGGAGTAGGTGGCTGAAGCCCAGAAGCTATATATGTCTCAGGAGCCAGCAGTGAGAGAATGGGCTGGAGGAAAGCTTTTTAAAATTCTGCTCTTGCCTCATCCCATTTTGTCTTGGGATACTCATTTCTTGACTCACAGGTTTCGGTAGCAATTGCCTGGGCCATTTATGATCACAGGGAGGAAATATCAGAGCCTGCATAAACCCATCTAGGGTAAAGAGTTTTGGAAAATATACTGAGTGACTACCCATCTGCAACTCTTCAAATCAAAGGGCTGTGGATAACCTAGGAGACTATCTCCTCCAGTGATGCTTCTCCCCAGGGTTTCAATATCAGTCCCTTACCAGAGAGCAGGAAGCACATTTTATCAATGAGGATTCTGTGGCTTGTGGGATTTTCCACTCCCCTCTTCCTAATTTGATGATACTGACTAGGGGCTGGTCCTTATCCCCTACCCTATACACATTACCAGAGAGAATATCTGTTAGTCCCAGAAGAACATGAACTCACAGGCTCTAATAACAAACAAGACACCTGAGGAGTGTAATTTTTATTTTTAAAAAAGTCAACAAACTCAAAGACATATACCATTTGAAGTACAATTATTGGAACAGACAATTCAAGACTTTAAATTAAGTATGATAGATATTATTTAGGCAATAAGGAGAAAATAAAATGAAACAAAGACAGGAAATTATAAAACAAAAAGCCCAGTGGAAACATTGGATATGAAAATAAAATAATCAAAATAAAGAACCTAGTGGATTGGGGTAGTTGGAGGCTGGATATACTACAAAGCTATAGTAATCAAAACAGTATGGTGCTGGCATAAAAACAGACACAGAGACCAATGGAACAGAATAAAGAACCCAGAAATTAATCTGTGCATTCACAGCAAACTGATTTTCAACAAAAGTATCAAGAACACACGATGAGGAAAGAATAGTCTCTTTAATAGATGGTGCTGTGCAAATAGGATGCCACATGCAGAAGAATGAAATTGAACCCATATCTCTCACCATATACAAAAACTAACTCTAAATGGATTAAAGACATAAATATAGACCTGAAACTATGAATCTACTAGAAGGAAACGGGGGGAAATTCCATGACATTGGTCTTGGCAAAGATTTTTTGAATAAAACCTGAAAAGCACAGCAACAAAAGCAAAAATAGACAAATGGGATTACATCAAACTAAAAATCTGCACAGCAAAGGAAACAATCAACAGAGTGAAAAGGCAACCTACAGAATGGGAGAAAGTATTTGAAAACTATGCCTCTGCCACGGGGTAAATATCTAGAATATAGAAGGAACTCAAACAACTCAATAGCAAAAAACCAAATAATTTAATTTTAAAAAGGGCAAAAGACAGCTCTCAAAAGAAGACAGAACAATGGCCAATAGGTATATGAAAAACTCACAACATCACTAATTATCAGAGTAATGTAAATCATAATTACAATGAGATACCACCTCACCTAAGTTAGAATGGCTACTATCAACAAGACAAAAGAAATGTTGGCAAGGATGTGGAGAAAAGGAAATGCTTATACACTGTTTGTTAAATATAAATAAGTACAGCCATTATGGAAAACAGTATGGAGGTTCCTCAAAAAATTAAAAATAGAACTACCATAAGATTCAGCAGTCCCACTGCTGGTTATATATCCAAAGAAAATGAAATTCGTATGTCAAAGAGACATTTGCACATCCATGTGTGTTGCAGCACAATTCACAATATCCAAGATGTGGAATTGACCTAAATGCCCATCTACAGATGAATGGATAGAAAAGATACCTTATTATATAGTACAACATATATGCTGTAATATATATATAAACTAGAATACTGTTCAGCCACAAAATAATGAAATCCTATCATTTGCAGCAATGTGGATGAACCTGAAGGACATTATGCTAAGTGAAATAAGCTAGGCACAGAAAGACAAACACTGCCTTATCTCACTCAAATGCACAATCTAAAACGGTTGATTTCATAGAAGTATAAAGTAGAATAGTGGTTACCAGAGGCAGGGGTCGGGGGTGGGAGGTGGGAGTGGGGAGGGGTGAACTGAAAGAGGTTGGTCGACGGGTACAAAGTTACAGTTAAACGAGAAGAAGTAGTTCTGGTGTCCTATTACACAGCTGGGTGACTATAGCAAATAATGATGAAAGTGTGTATTTCAAGATATCTACAAAGAGAAGATTTTGAATATTGTCATCATAAAGAAATGATAAATGTTTAAAGTGACGGATATGGTAATTAACCTGATTTGTTCATTATACTATGTATACATTCATTAAAACATCACATTGTACCCCACAAATATGTACAACAATTTTATTCCAATTATAGATAAAAAATTCAAACAAAAAGAAAAATGGGATGGAAATCATAATATCTGAAAAATTAAAATATGGCCAGGCGTGGTGGCTCACACCTATAATCCTAGCACTCTGAGAGGCCAAGGCAGAAGGATCACCTGAGGTCAGGAGTGTGAGACCAGCCTGAGCAAAAGTGAAACCGCTGTCTCAAACAAAAATAGAAAAATTAGCCGGGTGTGGTGGCACAGGCTTGTAGTTCCAGCTACCCAAGAGGCTGAGGTAGGAGGATCGCTTAAGCCCAGGCGTTTGGTATTGTAGTGAGCTCTGATGACACCACTGGTGTCACCTGGGTACTCTACCCGGGCAACAGAGCAAGACTGTCCCCCCAAAAAAGTATTAAAATGTGAGGTAAAAACTGTCAGAAGGGATAAAGAAGAGTGTTACAAAAACAGGAACAATTGAGAAATATATCAATCAACAAATGAGTGTGCAGTAAGTAGAAATAGATAAATCAATAATTTTAGATATAGATTTTAACATACCCTCTTAGAAGTTAATATACCAATCAGAAAAAAATAGATAGTGATATCAATGATGTGAATAATATAAATAATAAGCTTGAACTATTAGATAGAGAACTTTTCACCTAATAGAGAATATTCACTTTTATAAGCATACTGTAAAGATTTTTAAAAGTTAAATCTTATATTGGGTCATAAGGGAAGATTCAATACATTCCAAAATATCAATATTCCATATGCTGCATTCTAGCATAATGCAGTAAAATTAGTGATTAATAATAAACAGCTTTTTAAAAAATTCATCTGTTTGGAAATATATTACCAAACATCCTTGTGTTAAAGAGGAAATCAAGAAATATTTAGAACTCACTGGTAATGCAAACTCTGCTTTTCAAACTTTGTTGGACATACCTAAAGCAGTACTTGGAAGGAAATTTTAACTGTAAATACATTTATCAAGACACAAGAAAGATTAAAAATAAATTAGTGAATCATTCACCTCAAGATGTTAGGGAAAGGGGCAGAGTAAACTTGAAGAATTAAGAGGGAAAGAAATAATAAAGACAGTGAGAAAAATGAGTAGAGAACAAATATTAATTGAGAAAAGTAATAAAACCAAAAGCTGATTCTTTGAACAGATTGACAGTATTGACCAACTTCTAGCAAAATTCAAGAAAAATAGAAATAAGAGGCAAATAAGCAAAATCAAGAAAAAATGTGGACTAACTATAGAACCTCTGGCAATTTAAAAAATTATAAAAAGTTTCATGAATAATTACATATGAATAAATTCAGAAACCTAGATTAAAAGATTAAATTACTAGAAAATTTTATAATGCCAAAGTTGGTGCAAGAAGAAATAGAAAACTTGAATAAACAATAAGCATTAAAGAAGGTAAAGATGTCCCTCCCCAAACCAAAAAGAAAAAGAAAAAACAAGCCCAAATAGTTTTGTATGTGAATTATATCAAACTTTCAAGGAATCATTAAACTCTACATTAATACTAGTCATTCCAATAAACAGTAAAAGAATGTAAGCCTATTCTGTCAGGCCATTTCTTTGCAAAACTGTGTAAGGACAGTGCAAGAAAAGACAAATACAGCCTCATGTCACTTATGAATGAACGCAGCTAGAGCTAACAGAAGAAACTAAAACAATACGCGGGGGGTAGAAAACAGTGCCCTAGAAATTTTAAAGGCTCCACAAAAGCTTTTATTTACTGATTATGTTTTGTTCATTTAAGGAGAACATCAGCAAAATAATGAAAATATCAGTAGCCATTCCTATCAGTAGGCGAATTATACAACTACATTGCTTTGATTTGACAGGCATTGAAATGACCGTATATAAGAAATATCTCCCCATCACGTATGAAATTCTAGGTAAGTACAATAACTAGCTTAAGGCATTTTGTTATATAAAAGGATAACATACAGCTAACATATGTGAATGAAAAGATCAGTTTATTACACTCATTCCACTCATCCCAATTTTATTGTTTAATGGGGTAAGATCCAAGGAGATGAAATATAGAAGGACAATTGAGAGTATAGGCTTTGTTCCCAGAAAGGCTGGATGCTGCAGAGACGTCAGCAGGCCTTACTGGGCCCCTCGAGTGACAGCCCTCCTGCCTATGCCGTAGACTGACCCTGCTCACATTCCAGAATAGGAAACCACTAAAACACGTTCATCACCTTCTACCAAAAATTCTGCTGTGGACTAGAAAGCACTTACCTACCAAGATTGACCTTTTTATTTTTCATCCTACTTCTGTCTGAGTATATCTAGTTTTCAAGGAGGAGAGAAGGCATTTTTCTAAGTCATTCCATGACAAGAAGCACTATATAAGTGCCTTCCCCGTATCCAGAAAAAAGTACAGCATGTATTTAAACTAGACCACATGCTGGGTCACATGCCATGGTATGGGATAATGACTGATTGCTGACACAAAATAACTCTTTGGAAAAGAGACTTATTCCTTTGTCCTTTTTTCAGGAGTTATTACCTAAAAAATTTAGTGAGTCCAATTCTTTAAGAAAGAAGAATCTACCCTGCCAGGCAGCCAAAAATGAAGTCATTGCTCAACTCCCCTCCACAGACACAAACACACACACGTACGTACACACACACACCCCAGACCAGAAAGGCTGGACTCCTCAGCATGAGCCCCAAGCCCCACGGCAGAGTCTGGAAGGAACCAAGGTTTGGAGCTGTCAAACCAACCACACCTCAGGATTTTCTAACTTATTCTGTTCCTTTTTGCCTTTCAGTTGGAGGCCAAGAGAAGAGTGATCTTTAGTTGAATGATGTTTCCAACCAGAAGCACTGTTGACAGGAGGAATCAACTCTACCTCCTATCTGGGTAGATGAAACTGTTTTCCCTAAAATTTACGGGGAGTTTGTGTTCCCTTGCAAAATGAGGATGAGGCAAGAATTAGGAAATCTTAATAAAAAGACTTAATGACAATCTTAAAACCATTTATTAATAATATCAATTTCATTCTGATTTCTTCAAATTCGTGTTTTTCAAGGATCAATATAATTTTTACATAAATCTTAAAATCCATGGGATTGTATGGCAGGAATAAGTCCAAATCAGGGCATTTTATAAAAAAGTAAGCTGTGGAAAGGCTCATAAAAAGAAGTAAAGCCAGGACGTGAACTCAGGTGTTCTGACAACTAGCCCAGAATTCTTTCCACTCTACTATGTTGTTTTTCTGATAACGATACCTATACATATTTGTGAAGATAATTTTTAAAGGATATTTCATTAAAGCCATCATGTTTTAATTCACAACCAAGTAATTCTGCTGAACAATCAGAATACATTCATGTCTCCCTGTAAAATCATCAATGGTGTTTGTAGCTTTACTTAAACAAGCACAGCAGGAAAAAATGGTAATTAACAAATCAAGATTTCCTGCCTGTGATTTATACTATACAAGCCATTTTTTTCCCTTTATTTGGAGAAGAATCACCTTAATACTCATTAACATTTAAAAACACAAGAAAGACAAACATTCATTTCCTTAAATGGTGAATGTAATATGTTACAGAGAAAGTAAGAAGGATCTAGTTTCTAACAAAAGTGAATTACACCTGCCAGAGACCCTCCATCTATGTTAAACATCATCATTTGGCATGCTGCTGTCACAATCCACAATGATGGCACTGTCAATGCTTTTTCAGCAACTCCATTCATTAAGCATTGCCATTACTTTGTTTATTCATTGGTAGTGGATTTTAAAAGGGAAATGGGGAAGAGGTCCAAATAGCCTGCGTCTATAAATGAAGCATTGGCCTTCTGCTAGCTTCTACTTCAAATGCTTCTGTTAGCGCACATACCAAACCTAGTGCCAAGATAACAATCAGATAAAACTAAAATCAATATCCTGTGGCTGGAAAGGAAAGCAGCAGCAATTTATTCTTTGAGTTGGGGGGTGAGTTCTGATTAAAACTAATGATTAAAAAAAAACACTTCAAGTTTGGCTACACATTTCTCAATACACTTGGACTAGCCAACTTATGTCGTCAAGTACGGTCTAAATTAAAGGAAAATTCCTATATTGACTAGACATCTGTCTGTTCAACAATGAAAGCTGTTGGAAATTATTTCCTACCTCATAGTCCTGCTAAGCTCTTCCTACAAGATTGAACCATAATCAGTTCATCAACTGACATGCTTCACGATGGCTTAAAATGATGTCCTATTTTCTTCTAAGAAAATGTTTTAACATATCAGTTTATGCACACATTAAAACTTTTTGTTCTTTCCTATTTCCTCTTAGAGAAAACTCATAGAATTACAGAGGCCCCTTGAGAGCATCCATGCTCTAACCCTATCATCGGACACTTGAGAAAACTGAGATAAAGCGAGCCTTACACCTGATCCATTGTTCAGTTCCCAATATAATACTGGCTCTTTTTCCCATCCTCATTCCTAGCCATCATATTTTGTGTCCATCCAGAGGTAACATGATAAGTATTATAATAACAGTTCAACTTGTATTTCCCTACAAAAAAAAATTATGTTTAAGTAGTTTCAACCCTTATCCAAATGGTACAATTTTAAAGAAACCATTGATAATAAAATTTCAAGTCAACAAAATAATTGAATGTCTCCTTGTAGCTAATTGTGACTACATGTAATTAATTTATTTATTCAACCACTGCTTTCGAGCAGCAGGCACTGTTCTAAGAGCAAATGAGAGATAAGAACAAGAGAGAGATGTTAGAACTTACGATCTATTGGGGGAAATAAGCAATAAAAAGAGTATCATTTCAACTAATGGCAAGGACCAAAGAGAAAGAAATCAACAATGCAACAAAAAGTGATTGCTTTGGTGAAATGGAAGACAGGATGACCTCAGACTAAGTGGGCAGGGAAAGCCTTCCAGAGAAATGATAGTTGAGCCCAGATCTGAATGACAAGATGAAGGCAGGAAGGGCATTCTAACAGAGGCAGTAGGGCGGGGTTTGACCTGTAAGATAGCACACCTGTCCTTCTCTCCAAATACTCCTCTCCAAATGACTAAACATGAGGCAAACTCTTTCCACCTCCAAGCCTGCCTCTGGGAAAAATTGAATGCAGTTGAAATATGTCCTGGGAAATTGAAGTCCTTTTTCCCATCTTTCATTCCTCTTTTCCCTTCAATGATATCTAAGCTGTATCCCCAAATCACTCATCTTCCACTTTCCACTACCCACCTAGCTCTGCATCCAAAGCAACACTATGATATAGTGGTGCTCTTCAAACTATTTCACCGAAAACCCCACTGCAGATGGTCATGAACCCATGCACCTGGGGCCCTACATGTGCCCGATCTATGTGGTGTGCTATAAGGAAGACATGGGAAATATAAGTTATGGGTCTGGCTCTCCAGAGATATACAGTCTGAGTAGGAAGACTCAATGCACAAATCTCCATCGAAGGATCCTCAAGAAGATGTGCATTAACCATGTAGTAGAGACCAACCACATGGTTAATTCATATTAAAAGGAGTTTCAAAAGAGGAAACCTCACCACCTGTATGAATCTGGATA
This sequence comes from Lepilemur ruficaudatus, assembly GCA_963574885.1. Classification (NCBI taxonomy): domain Eukaryota; kingdom Metazoa; phylum Chordata; class Mammalia; order Primates; family Lepilemuridae; genus Lepilemur; species Lepilemur ruficaudatus. The sequence goes on along the minus strand of CAUYRT010028299.1, from coordinate 5,212 downwards.
CATTATTTTAACCATATGATTTTAGTTTGCCTGCCTTCCTCAAAAGTAAGAATCACATGTAACATTTCTGTATAACTTCAAGGATTAGGGCATAATGTATTCATACTAGCACTCATTTACAAAGTATTCTGTTATAATTATTTCATTTATCCTTATAGAAACTCGTAGGTAGTCATTACCATCCCCATTTTACAGAAAAGGGAACTGAGGCTCAGAGAAATCCTGTGACTGCCCAGTGTAAAAACAGACCCAGGCCTTCTTATTCTGAGTGAGTTCTTTCTACCCAACTGAAGCATGATTTATTCCAACATATCTTCCCTAGGTAGAATATATTCAGAGTTGGCATAACATCAGATAACCTTAAAAAGCAGTTGCTAAAGGTAGATAGGGGTAAATGCATTACAAGACATAACAAAGAAAAATTAGGATGAAACTTCAGAGAGGCAGAAAGGCAGAGCCACAAAGACTGGCAGGCAGCACACACAACTCATAACATAGCTGGAAGATGCCTTCCTAGATGGATTTTATAATTTCCCAAACTTACTGTAAGGTATCATTTAAATTATCAACTGCATGAATTGAAGAGTTATCAAACATAGCTGTGGAGAGTAGTGTGGCCACCAGTAAAGCATTTATCTGCCCCCAGAGAGTTTCATTATAAAATGAGGGAGGTGGACCAACCAATCACTGAATTCAATTTTAGCTTCACAATTCTATGATCAATTCATTTAGCACAAGTGAACACCAGAATGTTCCCTTTCAAATGGCAGAAAATAGGTGGAAATTGGGTTTTTTTAAAAATTCACTAAATGTACTGAAAGTCGATAGCCGGTAGGTGAACCATGTGAATGGTGGTATTACACATGCTCTTCTTTTCCTTATCTTTCTTCTTGTTCTTTCTCTTCATAATTTTATTTAGTTTCTATATTTTTATTACATGCTTTTATTACTATTATAATACACAACACCTTTTAAAAAATAAGGGCTTAGTTGATGAGTATGTTTGGCAATAACGACCCTCAAGACGAGCTGTTCTTTGTAACTCATGAAAGCCTGCAGTCATCGGGGGTGCCCACTGCTTCCAGGAAGACTGTTCACTTCAAGTCCAATGTCCATGCTGGCATTTAAGACAAGCTCGATACATGAAGCATTTCTAAGTTATCTGTGGTATTTCTACTAAAATAAATATATGGAAAAATGCAATAAGAAATAAACATGGCGGTAAACTGTTTACATGGAGAGCAGTAAGTGGGAACTATCAAAAGCCATTGGTTGGGGAGGGAGTTGAGGAAGAGAGGCTGACTGTCATCTCTTTCCACTGGAAGAAGTCAAGGGTTCTGGATTCTAACAGCCCAAACGCAAACCGCACACTTTAAGCAGAGCATTTAAATTTGTTTACAAGCGCCTGGTAAGGAACTGAACTTTGAAAGAGCCTTTGATGAAACTTGGCTTGGCTTTCTCAGGTCTAAGAGAGTGGCATCTGGGGCTTATTTACCCAGATTGGGATAAGAAGCTATTTACATTTCAAATACATATTTGCTTTTGAAAGAATCAACTTCAGATGGTTTGGAGGTTTTATTTGGAGACTCAGCCAAAGGCTGAGTCCTCAACTGGGAGAAATACCCGCCTACAGTTTTGATTGTCACAATGTGGTAATATTTCCACAGGCATCTAGTGTCTGAGGGTAACCCAAGGAGCCAAACATCATGCAAGGGACAGTTAGACAGCTGCACATGACCAAGAATTGTCCCTCCTAAAATGCCAATTGTATAAGTAAAGTAAGCTAATCACAGAAAGACAAATATTTATGATTCCACTTATATGTGGTACTTAGAGTTGTCAAATTCATAGGGACAGAAAGTAAATGGTGGTTGCCAGTGGGTAATAATGGGGCAGGGAAATGGGGTGTTATTGTTTAATGAATACAAAGTTTCAGTTTAGCAAGATGAAAAGAGTTCTGGAGATGGACAGTGGGACTGGTTACACAACAATGTAAATGTACTTAATGCCACTGAATTGTACACTTATAAATGGTTAAGATGGTAAATTTTATGTTATGTGCATTTTGCCACAATTAAAAATGATGGTTAAAAATGCAGTGCTGCCTCCAAGAAAGATACAATGAATCCCAATCCAATCCTGAATCAGAGTCCAAATTGAACATCAGAGTCATGGAACAGGCTCCCTTCTCTTCCATCACTTAGCATTAACTAGGAGTAGAGTTATAGCTGTTAGCTGTAATATTAGGCCCAGTGCCAAGCCATTGAACGTCTCACAAAATATAAACAATAGCAAGCTAGTAGAGTTCAAGTGAGTGTGAGATATATGAAGAGACTTCATTGCATTTGGTCTAATAACTTAGAGAACATTTCATTATGTTCCAAATGTGATTGTGTGTGTAGATCTTTTTAAGTTGTAAAACAATATATTAATAAGATATCATACTTCTTGTTCAATATGGATCCTCCATGCTATTCCTTCAAATTAAGGCATATATTCTTTCACAAACAGAATTGGAAGAGTTTTATCTGGCCGAAGTTTCTCAAAACACAATAGTTACTATACAAAAGAAGGGGAGAAAACACATTAATTTTGCATGATGGCATGCATACCAAATTTGGTGTTTAGACTCTCACAAAGCAATAAGGAAAATATGGCATACCTGTGGGAATACAAGCAAGCAATTTTCTAAAGATGTAAAAATTGGTAGATAAATGTATGGAAGTGTTCCATTTTATTAGTAATCAAAAGATGTTAATTAAACCACTAAGATATTTAGGCTTACCAGCAAGGTTAGAAATGATGTGACTTGACTAGCAGCCCTCCCTGTTACTGTCCCCAGAGGAAAAATAAGCTCCTTGACTAAGAAAAATCCTTGCTAGAGCTGTCATCTTACAGATTGCCTTTATACCTACAAAGAAAGAGACAGAAAAAGGAATACAGACCCTTTCCTGCTCCTGCAGTCCATAAGATGCATGATCTGGAAAAAAGAATAAAATAAAAAGAACACTACCCTGCATGAAAGGCAGAAACAACAAGAAAATCATAAGACAAGAAAACAGTTTATTCTTGGGTGGGTCTTCAAATTAAAAAAAAAAAAAAAGCAAGACAAGAAAACAGTTTTGTCTTCTCTAAGACTTAAGAATATTCAGTGGCCAAGAATTAAACCTTAACCTTGGGATTGCTGGAGACAAGATAACAGAAGAGAAAAACCACCAGCCAGAGCATCTCTGAAAGAAAGACAAATTTTAGATGAAAGGGAAAAAAAAAAAAAAACAGGCAGACAAACATACATCGGATGAGAGTCAGAAGGAAGGGTGCCTGAAACTACAGGAGACTCCATGGGAAGAAGTAGCAGAGCAGAAGTGGAAGGAGAAATGCATCGGCAAGGTCTAATCCCAAGAGGCTTGGAGACCAGCGACAAGGGTAGGTGGAGCAATCAAATTTCACCTCCCTTGCAGCTCAGACTGTTGGTGGGCTCCTGAGCTGCTGGAGAGACCTGCTAAAACCAGCCCAGAGACGGTTGCCACCAGTGAGAGGCGAGCCTCTTGCAGACAGAGCACCAGGATCCCAGCTCCCTCAAGGCACTTCCCACCCCACAGAGCTGAGCCCATTGGCAGGTGCCATATTGCTTCAACCTCTCCTTCCCCTTCCTTACCTGCAGCTGCTGAGAGAGACAATTTAGCCACCACCCGGAGGCATCCGCAGGGAATGAAACCTTTCCTTTTGGGGCCCTGCAGTGGACTGAGGGGTACTTGGACTGTGAGCTCCCTACCCGCCAGCCCTGCCAGCTGCTGCTTGCCTGCTGACTCCAGCAAAGTGGGGCAAATCCCAAAGTGGAGAGACATTGATCCAGCTTGGGCACCCCCTGGGTGACTTGAAACCAGCACTTTTCTCCCTGGTAGGGTCAAAGATTGATCTCCAGGGCCTGAGGGACAGGCCTGCAGACCAGATCCTGTACACCCAGGTCTTGATCACATTGTCCGGGGGCACAGAAGGGATATTTGTGAACTAGTCTATTGAGGTGTTTGTGTCTTCAGGGGCAGATCAGAGTGGGTCCTAGCTGTAGCATGCTTGAGGAGCAACTCTCCTCCCACAGGAGGACTGTGCTTCCAGCCCAGGCTGTGATCCTGGTCAGGGAGCCTCCTGGCCTGCATCACAGCCAGGGGAGATCAACTGACTTGAGGTTCTGCCTGCTGGCAGAGGCCCAAGAGAAACCATGGAATAGAGGAAAGTGGAAAAGAGCACGACCTGCTCCAGAATGCAGGTCTCAGACAGCCTCACCCCAACATGCAGACTTTTTGGCTAAGTGGGGCCATTCAGCCCCTCCCTGGCAGCTTTGCCCAAAAGCAGATCACAGACTTTTGACCCCTGCTACCAGCATTTGTGGAACTTGAGGACAGGCTCACCCAACCCAGCCACATGCAGCCTCACTCAACCACCTACCCCCACTGAGGTGGAGAATAAGGAGACACCTGGAAGTTCCAGGGCCCCATCCACCACCTGAGGCACTGGAGTGCCTCTCCAGAGAAAGGAGAGCCAGTCACAGGACCCAAAAACAACACGGCAGCTTGCTCCTCACAGAAAGCACCACCTACTGACAGGAAGGTCAATTTACACACACTCTTACTACATTTACTGATTCATCATACAGGGTGCAGTCGAATCTCACCCACAAATGCCACCTACTGGCTCAGCAACTAAACTTGGCGAGTCCTTATCTCAACAAAAATCTAAAGGTAAGAAGCAATAGCTGCTCCCCAGGGGACGGACTCAGCCCAAGAACTCTGGACGTCTGAAGACTCACAGTGACAGCACATTCCCAAAGCAGAACACTAGCTCTCTAGCAATGGATATCAACCAAATTCAGAACGTTAAAATGACAGAAGAAGAATTTCTAATATGGATTGTAAGAAAACTCAATGATATGCAAGAAAAAATGGGTAATCAACACAAAGAAACCACAAAAAAATCCAGGACCTGGAAGAAAAATTCACAAAAGAAATTGAAATATTAAAGAAAAGTCTCTGTGCTCCCAGACTGCTCTGTGTTCACCCATACCAAAGTAAAATTTATATATAACACCAAATCTAAACTGTCCACTGGATGATAGCTATGCTACTATATAAAAAGCATATAAAATGTGAGTCCACAGGGCCAGCACTATATATGGCACAAGGCAATTCATCAAGAAATGTTTTTTGAATGAACA
>CAUYRT010028297.1:0-12781 GCA_963574885.1 Lepilemur ruficaudatus | reverse complement strand
CTGCCTCAGCCTCCCGAGTAGCTGGGACTACAGGCATGTGCCACCATGCCCGGCTAATTTTTTCTATATATTTTTAGTTGGCCAATTAATTTCTTTCTATTTTTAGTAGAGACGGGGTCTCGCTCTTGCTCAGGCTGGTTTTGAACTCCTGACTTTGAGTGATCCTCCCACCTCGGCCTCCCAGACTGCTAGGATTACAGGCGTGAGCCACTGCGCCTGGGCCCTGCTTTCTTAAAACAAGCATCCAGGGAGGGCTGGGCGCTGAGGACCCAAATCAACCCCATCTGCCCTGCTGGAGTGGTGGTTTTATGGGTGAGTTTCTGCGAGTGTACACTGAGCACATCAAAGAGCAGGATCACCCCGGAAGCAGGGCCTCGGGGTCCCGGCAACCCCAGACACTCACCTCCAGCTCCTTCTCATCAAAGTAGCGCAGCCACTCGAGCGGGGCCACCTCGTTGAAGCCATCCAGGAAGGCCTTGGTCTGCTCTTCCACGCCTCGGGTGAAACGCCAGTCGGTCAGCAGCCTAAGACCAAAGACCAGCCATGGGTGGAGCCCGAAGCCACGCGGCCGTTAGTACACAGGGGCGCTGAATCAGCGGGGAGACTTCTGGCACACCTAGACCCGGTGTGCTGAAGGCCCCAAAGTGGACTCTTGAAAAACTCACAGTGACCCGGAGGTCACAGTCTTTGAAGTCACCCCGCTCCACCCCCCCCCCCCAGCTCCTTCTGCTCCTGCCGCCATCACTGCCTGAACTTCAGACACATGCAAGTGTAGAGGGCCCAGGCCAGACCAAGCGGCCTGAAGGATAGGCCCCCAGCACGCGGGACACAGTGCACCTCAGCACGCAGGACACGGGAGTCCTTTCAGTCGGGAGGAAGATGGAGACACCTAAGCGTGATGTCTCTTCAAAGAAATTCTGCCCGGTGGTCCTCCCACTTGGCAAAAAACAGCAACCTGAGCTCTGGCTCCCTCAACTCGCATCATCACGTGACTGGCACCAGTGGCTGCCATTAAGGCAGAGGCAAATGGGAGGGCCTTGGGTCGGGGGTGACCTGCAGGCCACACCTCAAGACAAGAGTGGAAAGGCCTTTCTCTGCAACCCGTCTGCTCCCCTTTCCCCCCACCGATCCCTTCCCCAACCCGCGGAGCTCCCAGCACTTGACACCTACATGATGTACTCCTCCTTGTTCTCCTCGGTGACACGGATGCTCTCGCCACCTTCCTTCAGCTCGTGGGTTGTCACCTTGCCCAGGATCTCCATGTCCTGGATGAAGTACAGCTCCAGGCCACACTCCTCTAGGTTGTTTTCCCTGGGGACACAGCACACCAAGTGGGAAGACGTCTATCTCGGGCAGAGTCTCCCCTGGATCCTATGCCATTGCTCACTTTTCAGCACCCACGAGTCCCCAAGGGCTCACAGGTGGCCTAGAATCCAGGGCACAAGACAGCTCCCAGATGCAAGGAGAAAATTCCAGAACTGCCCTACAGGGGACCTAGAAGCTGCTCCTCTGCCCAAGCTCTCACAAAGATGAATGCTCAGGGACCACCCTGGCAGCCACTGGAACCCACTCCCCAGCTGGAGACCCGGCTGCTGGCAGGGCAGGGAGACAGAGGGAACCCACTTGATCCAGACGATGGAGTTGTAGAACTCGGGATCGATGGATTCCAGGTCCTTCAGGGTTGGTCTCTTGTTGAGCATCCGCTTGTAGAAAGGGAGGGTGAAGCCCGTGTCGATGAACTTGCCGTGGTACAGAGCCTGGGCAGGGAAGAGGGACGGCAGAGAGGTTTGGCCTCCCCTGGAACCAGTGCAAGGCAGGCTCTTGGATGCGGCATCAAAACCTGCCCCCACGACCTGCCTTCCCTCCCTGCTAGAACCTCAGGGACCTGGGGGAGGGCCTGGGAAACTGTAACACCATTGTCCCGCCTGGGACCTTGGGACAGACGTCCACCTCATCCTGCAGATCCAGCCTGCCTGGGAGCCCACCTCCAGGCCCGCCACCCGGCCCGCACACCTGCCAGGCCTGCTCCCCGTCTAGCAAAGGTCTGCCCCACAGTCACAGAGAGGACTTGTTCAGAACGGCTCCCAGTGGCAGCCCTGGCTCCCTGGCACTCAGGGCTGGGTGGCAGAGGCGGCCAAAAATAATGCAGACACCACTGGTGGCGAGAGCTGGCGGCCAGCAGTGAGTAATAGTCTAGGGTTTTACTGGTCTGTCCTGTTCGCTGCTGGGCCAGGCGGGTCTCTAGACCTGGGAAGAATGTGCCCACTCCCAGAGCCCAGCACCTTGGCCAAGAACTTCCAGACGATGGGAAGGGCCATATTTAGTCACGGGCTTGTGGGGCCCTCGGGTCCTGGAGGGGAGCTGGGCAGGACTCGGGAAGTCAGGGGGCGACGCAAAGGGAAGTTAGCATTGAAACATCTCAAACCACCAAATGGGGCAGGAGGACCGTGGCTCCCATGGCCCCTACTTCTCTATCCCAGTTCTCCACACTCCCAAGACACTCAGCGGGGCGGGATCCCCCTTTCCAAACTCACACTGTGCCCCTATGTCTGGGTCAATACAGATGCTGTGACTGCCCCGCCGCACTGTTCCGACAGATGTGTCCTACACCTGGCACCAAGCAGTCTGCTGGGGTTCTGTTCCCCGCTAGTATTGCCTCCAAATCCCCTTCTACAAGGCCTTAGTGTCTCAGCTAGACATTCCCAAATGCCAGTGACAGACAGTGGCACCTCCAGAGACAGGCAGCAGGTGGGCAGTAACGGTTCGCTCGGCCTTGTCATCCCAATGCCCCCAACGGGGAATGCATTTAACGTTTAGTGACATCCAGGGCCCAAACACCCCGGGCGTCTGCTGGACAAGTCCCGCACAAATCGACACAGGAAACCCTCCAATACCCTCGGGGTGGCCACTGAGAAAGCTCTGGTTTCTCCAGAACTCTCTCTAGCTTTTTGCAGTTTTAGGTTAGGAGTTCTGTGGGGGTGAAGCGTGGGACCCAGAGAGGGAGCGCCGGGCCACGGGGCTGCTATTGGGGCCATGTTGCCTCTGGGTGCACAGGGCCACCCTCCCTGCAGGCTGCCACTCCCGGAGGCCACAGGGAAGATCGGATGTCCCTGTGCCCTGGCACACTTCACCAGAAGGAAGAGGAAAAAGAGAGGAGAGAGCTGCTGGGACTAGGGCCCCGCCCCCGTCCCTCCGCGCCCCTCACCATTGCAATGAATCTGCCGATGAAGCGGAAGTAGGTGAGGTGGTCGGGGTTGATGGAAGAGGCGGGGTTGATCTGCAGGCAGTAGTTGTTCTTGCCGGCGTATTCAAACAAACAGTACATGGGGTTGAGCACCTCGTGGGACAGGAGGAAAAACCACTCTCTGCACGGGAAGAGAGAGAAAAAAAACAACAATAACAGAGTTAGGACTCTCTGCCAGCGTGGCTCAGGTAGTCTGGAGGCACGTGTCCCGGAGAGTAGAGCCATGACCAGGGCCTGGGCCAACCTATACTAACAGCTGGTCAGTGCTCGGGGTAGGCTCAGACCTGGGCAAACCAGGATGGCAACTGTATTTGAGGACAATGCTTAGGAAAACCTGCCCGTGAACCTGTTGGCTCCCAGGTGGTGCATTCCAGGACCTTACATGACAACATCCAGAGCTTCTAATAGGAAAGGGACTCCCTGCTCCGCGGGCAACCATGCACGGTTTTGAAGGCTGTGCACTGCACAAGGGCACTACGTTGAAGTATCACAGACCTATGTGTTTATTATAACAACTTTCCTGCTTTGCTGGTGCTGTATGAATAGCAACCACCCTGCTTCCACCCTGCCTGGGGAGGCAGCACAACATCAACACATGGTAACATGTTCCCAACTCCTGACCCATGAAAACTGTACTCCATGCTGCCTCTAGATCATAACCTCGCCCCCAGCAGCTACGCCACAGGCACCTTAGTAAGTCCCTTGCCCCTCCCCTCCCCCCTCTCCCCAGGCCCCATCACCGTGCCCTTTCCCACACTTCCACACAGTCACGTGACCAAGACCCACGCCTTAGCATCTGTTTGTGCCTTAGGTACAGGCCTCAAGCCAGAATCCAGAGTCCTTTTGGGCTTCAGCTAAACCAGCAAGGGGACGTCCCAAGAAGGCCAGTCCCCGGCTGCTGGGCTGTTTGTGGCTGGGCAGACGAGGAGTCCTTCGATGCAGAGGGTGCCCCGGTATCCTGTCCGTGGTTCTACCCTGTGGTAGAACAGCATGATGTAACCTACCATAGGGTAAAACCACTGGCAGGACACAGAGAGAGAGACACACACAGGGCGCGAGCCACACCAGAAGCCCACCAAGCAGAGCCTGGAGAGGAGGTCACCACGGGAAAAGGACAATCCATCCACAGGGGAGAGGGGGCCAGTGCAGAAGGCAACACCACCAGCGAACAGACGACCAGAAGCAAGTTAACCCCACACCAAGCAAGAAGACGTCCCCCCACCGTGAGAGGTCAGTGAGTGGAGAGGTCACCCCGGGCCCAGACGCTTCTTCCCTTGGCCCCGTGGTCCGAGGCACCATTTCCCAGAGAGCTGTCAGCTTTTATAGGTGAACTGGGGTGAGAGTAAGACAATGCTCTGGGCTCATTTCAGGGTCACATCAGTTGTTTCAATTTACTGCCCCCATGCATGTGACATGCAGCTATGTCCTGATCAAGGCCCTTTTGACGGTGACACAGCTTATGCACGCTGAGACACCTGACTTCACCTGCTCCAGCTGTCTCAAGAGGAGGGAAGCCCAGGGCTGATTTTAATGTACCTGTGGCCGGACTGGTTGTTAAAGTATAGAAATGATGTCACAGTGATTGGTAAAACAGTCACTGTCCGGAGCCCCTCCCCCAAGTCTCCCCATAACCCCGTAACTATGGGATTAGTTCTGGCCAAGATAAGGGACCCCAGGACCCTGCTCTAGGCCCACTTGGACCTGCCATTTGGATTCAGTATTTTGAACATCGCCCGTGCCCGCTCCTGAAGATGCGCGACAGCTTCGGGAGTGAGTCTGTGCAAAGGGGGAGGCAGCTTTCCGGCCGCGTGACCCATAGCCCGGGGCAGCGGGCACAGTGCAGCCTCAGGGCACTGGAGCTCACCTGGCGATGCCTCCGTAGTCCAGGCCCTCCTCACCACGCATGATGATGTAGAGCCGGCGGCGCAGGTCATAGGGTTTCATGTTCATGATCTGGAGAGACAGAGCGTGTGGCCAGCCTGCCACCGTCCCGCCCACGGCAAGTGGGGGGCAGAGAGGGGGATTCTAAGGCCCCCTCCCCAGCAGACACGGTCACCGAGGCCCAACGCCCTGGACACGCAACAGTGTGGGTGTAACAGACCACGTGGTAGAAGAAGGGGTGGTGGGCGGAGGGCCCTCGTCTGCCCCTGGTCTTGGGCACCATAATTGCGCTCTAACCTGTTGGAAAGAATCCTCAAAAAGTGTCTGCCTGGAAACGTTGATCTTCACGTGGCTGGGCAGGGCATTCGACTGAAAACAAAAGGGGAAAACTTCAAATTGGGGCCATGAGTAGCATTTGGTCTCCTGTCGTATGAACGGGCATCCCCAAAACCCGTGGGCAGGGAGGGCAAGAGCGTGTCCCTGGGAATACAAGCTGGCCTCCTAGAGACAACCAGTTCGGGGTTACACCAGTCTCTCGCTGCCACCTAAGACAGACGTTCTCCCACCTGCTGCTGCGCTGGGACAGCAGCCGAAAGAATTCAATAACCCCAGCTGCCCCAGGAGTCCCAGGACCAGAACTCACGTGGCAGAGGAAACGGAACTGGTGATACTTCCATCGAAAACTTCGATCATAGGCACCAGGGGAACCTTGCTTCGTCCTGGGAAGAACAAGGATGTTCTAGAATCCACATGATTTCTCAAAGAATCAATGATTTGTCATTGCTAGCCCTAAGGAAAGCTCATGCTGTGTTAATTTAAAGATGAGTATAGGAAGGCATGAAAGAAAAAAAGTGACTGCCATTAAGATCTTTGAAGAGTAAAAAGAAAAATCTAGAAATAAAGCCAGGCCTCTTGTTTTTAGAGAAATATGTCCAGCGTCAGCTCTGAAGGAACAGGACTGTCGTCTCTGGTCCCCAGCCCCTTTAGTGTGACACCAACACTGGGCACCAGAGGGCAGCAAGAGCAGCAGAGCACAACACAGGCCCCAGAGCCAGCAGGACAAGGACTCCCTGGGCCTGTGGCCACAGACACTGCTGTTACCCGTGAAAGTACTTACCCCGACTCAAACCCCGGGCGAGGATCCTTGAAGGTGGTGGTGCGGGTGTTGTGGTCCACAAAGTACCGCACCCCCTCGCTGGTGTATTTCATCTCCCACCCTGGGGGCAGAGCTGGTTCCTGGATCATCCTGAAAACACAGGGAAGGGGTTAAGGGCTGTCCCCACCTTCTGGGCCTCAAATCAAAGGAAGTTGGGTGCCCTTTGTCCCTGCTTTCCCCGGGCTCTGCAGGGCCCTTGGCGGGGGTCTTGAGGATACGCGCCCAGCATGATCCAACTCATGAGGTTACTTCTGCAGTACAGAGAGGTCATTCACTAACATAAGGCCAAAAAGCCAGCCCTGAGTGAACAGCAGGACACTGAGTGGCCACCAGCAATGCTGAAACACCAACTGTCCTGGCCCATCTTCTCCTGGGGCGTTGGGGAGCCAGGGTGCCCCCAATCTTTTTGCAATCAGATTGTCAGCAGCCTGCATAGTCAGCGCAAAGACCAGCAATACCTTCCAGCAGGGCCGCTCTCCATCCACCAAGGTCTGTCTAAGGAGCTACGTTCAAGCTCTCCTCGGGCCAACACTGCATCTATATCGTGTCTCGGGCACCTGCGTGTGGCTCAAGGTCCCCCGACATCGGCCCTCTGGGACAAAAGCTGTCCAAAGCCACTCAGCCCAAATGCTTACCCTTGGGTCCGAGGGTCCTCCCACTGGGTAGTGCGAGTGTTATGGTTCACGTAATACACCCGGCCATTGTCCTGTCTCTTCTCTGCCACAGGGGAAGAAAGAGAAAACAGTCAGGTTCAAACGTCTTGAGTTCTTTCCGTCTGGCTCTGACCCCCTGTGTGCTGGATCTGAGTTTCTGCCCCTGTTGCCAACCTGTTAGGGACATTTCACTGGCCTAAAGCCTGGCCCACTCACACTTGTCACTGGGAAACAGGACAAACACAGGCCTTCCTTGTCAGTGGGGTTGGGGGGACAGACACATTTGCAACTCGAGACGAAGCGCTTCTTTGGTTGTCTGGTTTGTTGGAGGGAGGGGGTGGTGTGGCCACGGCGACGGAGCAGCCCAGCTGAAACCAGAGGCATAACTGCATCCAGCTGTGAGCAGCACGGACGCACCGAGCCTCCCACCCCACCAGGCCCCCACCCCTGTCCCTCGGGGCTGATCCCTGGTCCCACAACCACTCGGTCCATTGGAGGCAGCCAACCTGGTGCCTCTGTCCCACAACAGAGGGTCCTCATGGGGTGGCTGCACATCCCCCCATACCTCTGTGGTCAGCATTCTGCACCATGGGACCCCTGTACCCTCCACATTCTCTCTCTTCTGCTTACAGGCAAAGCTCTGTTCTAAAACTCTCATTTCCCAGCAAAACCTCCATCTTGCTTATGAACAATTAAATGATGGCTGGGGCCGTGGACATTCAAAATGCCCATCTTGTTTCCAAACCTAAGTGCGTGCTTTGAGACAAGAGTGTTTGCAGGGGTGGGGGTGGGGCCAGACATACTTTGCTCTGCTCTGGCCCGTCTTTAATCTCTTGCCTGTTACTGACACGCTGGTGGCGGCTCTGGGGTCCCCAAGGGTGGCAATATGAGCTCCAGGGGCAGACCCAAGCCTGGCTGGTGACTTTGGACCTTGAGAGGGGTTGAAAGAGGCAAGGCCCCGGACCCCAAAGAGGTCACCTTTTCCTAGACATTCCTGAGCCTTCAAATCTGTCTCTGTCCTGAACACAAATGATGCTAATGGCTCTCCCTCATTAACGATGACAGGGAGAAATGAAAGAAATAAAAATAATCAGTTCCAGAAGCTACAGAGGACTCAAAAGCTGCAAAAGCAACAGAACTAGGGGGACTAGCACCCCCTTGATCCCCTGCAATAAGAATGAAGCTGCTCCCATGTTCCCAGGATCAACCCAACGTCATGGTCTCTCTCTGACTCTCTGTCTTAACTGGTATCCGCAACTGAACTGAAATTTCCAAACAGGCATTATTTGTCAATCACACCTCAATAAATCTGGATAGATAGGTAGATAAAAATAAAATAAAACAAAAATAAACACAAAAGGAAAGAAAGTAAAGGAGGTGCCCAGAACTGTTCCAGAGCCGCCACCACGGCAGCGCGGCCGTGTGACAGGCCCACAGAAGGAAGACTTCCCGAGAGGTTTCCAGGGGAGGGGGCCGCTCCCAGCCGAGCAGCTACCGCTTTGAACTAGATCCTCCACGTCTGCCCTGCCAAGGGCTGAAGCCAAGGCTAACCGCCGGGCCGGGGGATCTGTCCAGCGGGTCTGAGGCCTGTGCCGTCATTTCTGGCTCTGCTGCTGCGTAGAGGCTGCTCTCGGCCTCACTGCTGCAAATGATTTCATTGCAGTCTGGGGGCTGCAAAAGTCCTTAAACGAGCGCCCAGCTCGACCTCACTTTAGGGGCGAGTGGACTCAGGAGAATTCAGACAAACGCCCAGAGCCAGGGCTGCGCAGGAGCAGATGTGGATCTAAGCCAGTCAGAGGGGTCCTGAGTCCCAGAGCAGTGTGTGGGGACATGGCAGGGTTTCTCCTGGAGCAGCAGAGGGGGACACCAGCAGACTGACAGCAGGATGCCGATGGATGCAGCTCTCGCTCGGTTTGGCAGCTCATTCTTACCGAACCACAGAGAGGCGGCCCCTGCCACAGCCCCAGGGAAGCCAGCACAGAGCCCTGAGGATTTGTGACCAGGAAGGCACGCTGGTGTTTAACCAGAATGTTCTTTTTCTCAGTTTTGGACTATTACAGTTTGGTGGCTGTTTCCTAACCGTTCATAAACAGCATAGCCTCTGGCCGTGGCGCCTCCGTTCCCATCTCAGCTATTTTCACACTTGGCATCTAGAAGCTGCTTTCAAGTCTCTATCAGCTGCTCTTACCTGGTGATCGTCACTCAGCAGAACTGGTACAGAAAGAAAACCCTTTGACTGGGCTACACCATCTGCCTCTACAGAGCCAGAAACACACCCGGGTCCCCGGCTGTAAGTCACCAGCTGCCAAATGGCATTGCAGGTTCTCAGATTCTTGTTTAATCTGATGTGCTTTTCCCTGCCCATGCCTAGGCAGGGAGCCTAAGTGTTTCACCCTCTCGCTGTGACTTGTTGCCAATTTCCGAGATTCCAAGGACACCTTTCATTGGTCCAGGGAGCCAGGTGGGTCATCTGTGTGTGCAGCTGAAAATCAAGAAATGTGTGGAAGCTCCTCAAACTAATATCTCCCGCAAGAAGAACCAGAGGGTCCTGCTAGCGCTCTGGAATGCAGTGGGAACACACTAAGTGACACCCTGCGGGTTGCAGAGGGTTGATACAGCCTCTTAAATTACTACCAGGGAGCAGCTGTGTCTGCGCGGAGAGGCTCCAGCCCCCAAAGCTGCATTTCCCAGGCGAGGCCCATCCTGTCGTCAGCTTCCCGGCACCCTGCTGGTGCGCACACCCCCTCCCAACTTAATGCCACCTACGAACACCACCAAACCAGCACTTACTGTCCTCGGCTGGCCTAACCTATAAATTAAACCCAACACATGCTGATTCCTGCAAACCTCCCAACGAAGGCAGCTCCCAGGGACTCTTACAGGATGGAACAAAACCCTGCCTCGGCTCTGAGAGCTACAAAATGCACCCAGTCTCATCCTCTCTAATGACTCATTCACATGATCACTCCTTCCCAAAACAGCCATAAAGCCCATAACATCTCTAAGTCATGGGTGTCCATCCTTCAACTCGGTGTTGGCGAATCCCACCAGGGACTTGGAAGGGGTAAGAGACAGCTGCCGAGGGCAAGAAGAACCCCGCATGGCGTTATTAACTAGCAATGGTGCACTTCTATGGTATCACTACCCAGAGCTCAACCCTCTTATCTGCCTCCCTCTGGCCCCTTTCTTTTTTGCTGTGTCAAAAATAAAAAGGCGGCTTCCATTAGTCAAAAGCAGACTGAAGTCCTCCAACATCTTGGCTGCAAAGAAAGGTTTGTTAAGGTAGCTCCTTCCAACCACACGGTCACAGGAGACCTGAAACAAATCCATCTGGGCATCAGGCAGCATCAACATAGTTTACTGATAGGATGGATTCTGGAGCAAACTCAAGACCAAAACCCAACAGTCCCCCAGCTGCTTGGGGACGTCATTTTCATAGCCTTTAACTGTGGCGGGTGATGACCCAGGGGCACAGCGGGGCTTGAGCACGCCCCCAGCCTTCCGGCCCCCTCACCTGTAACCACTAGGGCTGGGCATGCCCAGGGTGTGCTGGAGAGCGGAGGTGAGACAGAAAACCGAGGCATGGAAGTAGGGAGGGAAAGACATGGAGGAGAAGAGACAGAGCCTCGTGGCTGGCGGGAGGCTGAGGGCACAGAAATAGAACTCGGTACTTACCCCAGCCAGGAGGGAGGGGGCCCAGGGGATCATGGTCAGTCGAAGCATTCGAGGACTAAACACAAGAAACACAGCAGAACACAGAGGTTAAAAAGAGCCACTGGTTCAAAATGAATCGATCGATAAAAAATAAAAATGCCAACGACTCATTTCCATGGTTTAGCACTTTGCAGAGGATGCAGTGGGACCTTAGGTGGCATCTGCTCCTCTCGGAGTCTTTTTTTAAAAGAAAAACCAAAAAAGAACCCTGCACACGAAGGGCCCGAATGGGTTTTGGAAAGGGTGGAGCGACAGGGAGGAAGAGGTGTACGGGGGAAGGTGGAGGGGCCGGGCCAGGCAGGAGGGCCGGGAGCGGGCTTCCCAGCAAGCTCGGCTGGGCGCCTCTGCTCGGCTCCCGCTCGCCGCGGCCAAGGCGACTGAAATCACCACCACCTCCAACTTTCTCCAAGAACCACACACAGGAGGGGAAAAAATATCGCAGGCCTTTCCAATGAAATCATTCCCACAAGCCCTGCCCACGCCCAGAGCTTCCTGGCTGGGGCCGGGCCCTCCTCCCTCCACCTCGGCTTCCAGCCCCCACACCTCCCTCCGGGGTGTACGCGGCATCCACCCCAGACTGAGGGCACATTCATGCCCCCAGCCCCTCACCTCCCCCAGGAATGTTTGCCTTCCCCTGTACAAAGCACCTTTATTCTGCCCAGGCCTGAACCTGAAGTTGCTCAGTGTTCTGTGTTTGCCCGTCTGGGGCGCTGGGGACGGGGGCAGCAGGAGAGAAGGGGAGACAGGAGAGAGAAGGGGGGACCGGCCCCGGGACTTCAGGGTCACTGTTTACATTAGAAGCCCCCCCTACCCCAGGCCTCACTCTGCTTGGAGGTCCCCGGGGAAGGGCTGCAGTGGACCGAGAGTTCTCATATCCTGCAGGGAAGGGGGCGGGGGTGCTGTCAAAAACTTTTCATAGTTAAATAAAACAAGTATTGTTCCGCTCTGTCTTTTCCTTTTTTTTTTTTTTTTTGACTGAAACATTTTTATTTCACTTACTAAAATTTAATCGTTATATGAGGGGATCAAGTTCTAACTGCAGACTTCGGGCTGCTGGGCTGGCCCCGTCTGGGGGTGACGGAGCCACACACGGGCAGGAGCATGAATGGAGCTCAGTCTTGGCTTGAGAAAACATTGGTGGAACTCGACTGCCAGCGAACCCCCTTCCACAGCCCTCCCTCCGCGCACCCCTCCCCACCCCAGCTGCAAGGACAGAGAAACTTTCTTTCCAAGGTGGCAGCACAGGCTCCTCTTCCAACAAAGACGTTTAAGTCTGGAAACTGTAGGTTCCCTGACGGGACAGAGCCCCCTTTCAGCGAAAGGCCTCCTACCTACGCAGACTGGAACCGCACGAAGGGGGGAGAAGCCGACCTGGATTTAAGGCGCTTGACCATCAGTCTCACGGAGGTGCTTAAAATCTCCGTCACAATTCACGGTTGATCATTACTGGAAAAAAATTCTCCCCAGTTCGCAGAAGTCATGTTGGTACGTGTTTGTGTGTCGGGGGGTGGGGGGGATGGGGAGACAGGGTACAAGCATCTCACGAAATCCAAGTTGCTCTAACTCTGCTTTGTAGTCAACAGGTAAGAACGGTAGTTGTTAAAACATTCGGCAAGAGAAGCAAAAGAACGAACGTGAAAACGCACGGATTGCAGACACCGAAGACAAACCGAACACAGTTCTAAGCACTGAGAGACAGCAATGGCCTTGCAAGAGGGAAGAACTACAGGAAAGGTTATTTTAAGAATTCAAAACAAGAAGCACTAGGTGCAAAATTGCTGCTTCAGGTCTTGCTTCGCAAGAAGCAGATAATCTATCTATAAAGTGTTCAGGAGCTGCGACAGGAATTGGCTTCCAGCTGGGACCAACTAGGCCTCCGTGGGCATCCAATTCTCTTCTGCTTAACTGTACAAATCGACAGAACCAAAAGGCCTTTTTTTTTTTTTTTTTTTTTGAGACAGAGTCTCACTTTGTTGCCCGGGCTAGAGTGCCGTGGCGTCAGCCTAGCTCATTGCAACCTCAAACTCCTGGGCTCAAGCGATCCTTCTGCCTCAGCCTCCCGAGTAGCTAGGACTACAGGCATGCGCCACCATGCCCGGCTAATTTTTTCTATATATTTTTAGTTGGCCAATT
>CAUYRT010028296.1:0-17703 GCA_963574885.1 Lepilemur ruficaudatus | reverse complement strand
GTTGTAGGGTTATTCCAGTGTCCTGCACAGGTCGTTTATTTGTTGCCATTAGCAAGGTTTGAATTAGATACTGAACTATTGAAGGTTGATCATATTTCAGTTCAGATACTGAACTGCAATATAAGGTTCAGTTTATTTATGATAACTGTCAACAGTGGATGTGACAAGATGCCAATATTTGCTGTAAGAAGTGGCACTGCAACAGTGACCAGTAGTAAATGCACCAAGGTCATCCGGTCACTGCCCTCTGGGCACAGCCTGCACAAGCTCAAGGGGTGAGCTAACTTCTTCCAGTCCAAACAAAAGCAAAAGGAGGACCATTAACCTCCTGCCTGGAAAACCTCAGGCTTTTTAGGGAATAGAAGTTGGAACATGCTTCAGATAATTTCAATGTAAAAAATATTAAGCATTTACTGTATGCCTTGCGCTGTGTGAAGCCCTGTGGGGGCTAGAAATGAATACAGCAATGTCTCAAGCCTCAGGAGTTTAGAGCAATAGGACTAAAAAGGGAGCACATATTATTATAATACAAAGGAAGAGTATGATAATTTTCTTTAGAGACTTTAAAAAAGTACCGAAACATTGTTGTGCAAAGACATCAATTTAGAATCATATAGACATTAATTTCTGAATTTGCTAATTACTATCAGTGAGAACTTGGGTAAGACCCTTAACATTTTGTGTCTTTTTTGCTCCTTTGAAAAACTGCCATAGGGTTGTTGTACAGGAAAAATACCATTTTGTGTGTAAAGTGCCTGTTGTACTGCCTGATACTTTAGCAGAGGCTGAGAAGAGGGAGATGTGAGGTCTGATGGAGAAAAGGGTTGAGTCAGAGGCTTCCCTTATTATTTTGCCCTTGAGGGATGAACAGAGATTGATGGTTGGGAGAGGCAGCATGAGGCAAGCCATAAAAACTTAAGGACCGTTCAAAGCATAGTTGGGCTGGAGCACTGGATATGGTGGGTGAGGATACTTTTGAAGAGCCTTGAAAGCAGGTAGAAAAGTCAGAGCTTTAAATTATTAGACAGAGGGAGACCGAGGAGGAGAGGCAACAGAGATGCAAGAAGACATGTGGATATTCCATTTGGGGAAGAGGAAGTGACGCACAGCCCCATGGCTTCCACCCAGGGCTCCTGCTGACTTCAATTTAGTGAGTGTTGTGATGGATGAGTCTCGCCCTGTTTGGATCCCTCTAGAAGTGCCTGCAAGCTGGAGAGAAGGGCCTGCAGTGGGACTAGAGGTGTACCCCTTCCCCGGCTGAGAGCACTGTCCAGCTGTGGGCAGTGATGGCCATAGACCCTCCTGCCCCTAGGAGGGTGACCTGTCTGGTCAATGTGAGATGGAGCAGGGAACCCTCGTAGGGGCCTGCCAGGCCCTGCAAGCATGAAAATAAAGGATAATTTCGAGTCCCTTCAGGGGAAGTTCTGGGTACCTAGCTAGCCTGGAAAAGTGAATGGGTAACCTGATGAGCAGAAAGATACCGGTGACAGTGGCCCTCCAAGGAAGCCAGAGGCACAGGATTTTTTGGTTCCGTATGGAAACTCAAAGATGGCATCTTGACATACGTGCTTGAGTTGTTTTTTAGAAACCCCAACCAGATGGAAAATGCAGATAAGGGGAAAGTGAGGAGCTGAATTCTAACTGATGTTGTTTGTTCTAAATTTCTCCCTGAGGATGCTAGAAAGAGTCACACCCATCTTAACATTCCTTTCTGTTAGTCTGAGAATATCTGAATCCACCTACAACCTGTAGGCCCCTGTAGGCTTCAAGATATCCCATCTTTTTGGGCCAGGCCAATGTCTAATGATTTACACTTTTGTATGCAACTTCTGCTTTCCTGAAATGTACCCCTGCCTTTAAAAAGGGGTACTTTCGCTGCACCAGATGAGTGGACCCCAGTGGTCTAGACAATACAGTGCAATGGGGGTTTTTGCTCTCCTGAGCAGCCCTTTTATGCTTATCATTCTTCCCACTGGGTCACAGTGATGATGGGATGGGGAGAAGAAAGTCTGATTGGAGCACGTGAATCACACAGTTTTAGACATAAAATGCACCTGGGTGTTTATTCCAGCACAGAGGTCCAGACAGGGGATGTGACATGCCATGGACACACAGTAGGCAGGCATAGGGGAAGTTAGAGCGTAGATCACCTGATTTTCCGGTCCGAGCTTCTTCTTACTACCATATAACCTCTCACTAGTAGAGACGCAAGACATGCGCACACACATTGATGTATTTTGTGCATTCGATAACTTCATATTCGTTTTATAAGACCCAGCTAATGTGTTTCTTTGAGAACATTTTGATGACTTCTCCAGATGGAGTGACTCACTTGATCCTATATGCCACCATAGCACTTTGAATATATCTTGATAGTAACACTAGTCTGCATACTTTTCTTCCCAACTAGTTTAGTTTTTTATTTATCTTGAATTCTTAACCTTGAATTTCTGTAGGACCTGGTAGGAATAGATGCTTATTAAACACATGCTTGTTAAATGAAGAATAAATGCATGAATAAATGAATGAATGAATATAAGGCACATCATCATGAAACTCTTTTCTTGGGATCACAGATTAATCCTAATGTCTATAGAAGTGGTTTTCGTATGTAGCATGTGAAATATATTAGTCTGAGCTCTGTATCACGGGGTTGAATTTTAAAGTTGAATACTTTGTGATATTTATGGTGTGGAGGAAATTGTGACATTTTTATTGTTCAAAGGTAATGTTCTATGCAGATTGAAGGGACTTTTTGACTTTGTAATATGTAATGTTAGAAAAAAATACCTGAGCAGAGATGGATTTGTATAGAAATTTAAAATTAGTAAGATTTTCAGGAAATAACTTTATGGAAGAGTGACTTTATTTACTGTCAAATTATATCACTCTTACCTTACAGGCTATACAACACAAACCAGCGGCAAAGGTCATGCAAATTTAGTTTGGAATATGTATTAGTTAAGTTGTAATTTTATGAAGTAATGTAAAAGCAAAGAGGAAACTCACCCAAACTAATTATCGTGTTTTTGAATTTTAAGAAGATTATTGTTTCACATTTTAAAGTTTCTGCAATTGGAAGGCACTTTACAATCAAAATAAAAAGAAA
Organism: Lepilemur ruficaudatus; assembly: GCA_963574885.1. Lineage (NCBI taxonomy): Eukaryota > Metazoa > Chordata > Mammalia > Primates > Lepilemuridae > Lepilemur > Lepilemur ruficaudatus. The sequence continues at coordinate 14,594 of CAUYRT010028296.1, read as the reverse complement.
TGTACCACCCCCCAGGCAGAGGAGTAAATTTTGATGTAATTGTCACAGAATGTGCATATGGGAATTTAACTAAGTGTAAAAGGAATCTGTTCATCTGATTCTCACCTCAGTTAATTTATTACCATTGGTAGTACCACATGCAATTGAATTTTAACTTAAATTAGGATTCCAGGTTTTTGCTTTAAAGGACCTAAAAAAGATACACTTTAATGCAGCACTGAATGAAAAGTTACTGTGCATTCAAAACAGCAAAAATAGGGACTTTTGGAATATGACAAGCAAACACTTGTTGGTAGAAGAACGACCCTCTTTCATAATTTATCGCAAAGTGACGATTGATGGATAGATTCTTTTCCCAAAAGGCAAGGCATCCACAATTTAATACAATTTTTTCATCTTGGACATATGTGGAAAATGTTATCTGTCACCCACTAGGCAATGCAATTTAAAGCATTTGAAAATGCTAATTCATTCGGATGAGATAATGGAATGCTACAGTCCGGAGGGGTTGGTGTGACTACCTCTCCAGTTATGGAGAACTAGCACTCAGTTAGCAACCATGTGTCAAAAATTGCAGCTGACATTTGAGAGAAACCATTCAACATCTAGGGATATGTAATTCATGTATGGGGGTAGGTATGATAGGCTGTATCATGCCCGCCAAAGGTATTCAGGTCCTAAATCGTGGGACCTGTGGATGTTACTTCATATGGGAAAGGGGTCTTTGCAGATGTGATCAAATTAAGAATCTCAGGTGGGGGTGTTGGGTTCGGGGTTGGTAATCTTGTCTGTTCTTGGTTCTTGGTGTGCTCTTGGAGAAAGAATGACTAGACACACCAAAAGTAGGGCGAGCATGAAATGAAGTTTATTGAGGAAGGACAAGATAGGTTTACAGAGTAAGAGCAAGTTACATTTGCCACAGAACCACAAATGGATCCCTCTTTCAAAACAAAAGGGCTCTGATTATGGTCTGGGGTCTTGTTGAAAGCATCTCTGCTCAAATTTAATTGGGTTCTTTGTGTTGCTTTTATTTTATTTCTGATCTGTTTCTTCTTACAGAAGATGTTAGCTTCCTTTCATGGTCCACCGTCAATGTTATTATATTAAGAAATGTTGATTGATGAGTGACCAAGTATGGGAATGAGGGATGAGTTTTATGGTTAATAGTAATTCACAGAGGATAAGTCAGTCTCCAATTAGGAAGCAATGCACTTGAAAAAAAGAAAATTTCATATAAGGAACTTGTTACACAGATGATGAAAACCTAAGAGCGATGGAGTGATGAGGCACCCTAGAGGCTAGCAACAGCAGGAAGCCTGGGCTGGAGGACAAGTAAGGATGTGTCCACCCATAGCCCAGGGTGGGGTCTCAGGGCAGAAGCTGGAAGTTGGCAGGCCTGTCCTGTGGGGCCAGGCCATGCAGGAGGTTCTGCTGTTGAACCAAGCATACGGAAGTGTTTTCCACTGGTCAATGCAGCCGGAGGCCAGCTGAAAGGGAAATTAGAGAGATGTAGGCTATAGGGACCAGCTGTCCTGGAATATAGACCAGAGCAGGAAAAGCATCAGAAGGGACACAGGGCAGATGTGTCCAGGACTGTCAGACTCATGAATGCATTACCCTGGTTTGGAAGTAATTGTTTCTAACCGCTCTTTGAAATGGTGATGATTTAAGTGTGGTAGGCAAGAATAACGCCTTAAAACTTCTTAAAAGGAGCTTTATAGATGAGTTAACTGAGATTTGAGGAGTCTGGCTCCTGGTTAAAAATCTACTGTGATTTTTCAGACCGGACTGTGGGCAATGACACAGGTCTGCCTGGCAGGCCTCCTGGGGGAAACTGCCCTCCCCACATCAGGCTGGCCAATGCGTTCTATCTCCAGAGGGAAGTGTGGTTGAGGACCCAGGCCCTATGGCTGCCCGCCATGCTCTTTGCACACTTGCATCCTAGCCAGCCTTCATTCTTAGGTCTGCTTTGGCCTCCTCTGCCTAGGCCTCCTGATTGGGGGAACTTGAGGATGTGTTTCCCTACAGTTCCTCAGTTCTCAGTACTTTCCACTCAGAATACTCCCCAGACCCAGGGTCCATAAAATTGATGAAGCATTTGTTTGGTTCTTCCTCAACAGACAGACACCCTTCTGTGCATGCAGTGATCTACCTGGCCCTTGGGGTGTACCATTCCATGGAGGGGGAATGGCACAGGGAGGCGGAGCTGTCTCCCTCTCTATTCTGAGTAGCACCCTAAGCGTGGTCTCACCAGACATCTGCCATATCCTGGGTTGTCAGGATTTATCCCACTATGAGTGCAGATGGGGCAAGGTGTCCCTTTCCCCGTGGCTCTTCATGGCCACTCCTCATGAAATGGAAGATCTAAGAGGGCTGGCTTCCTTGAGGAAGGGCTGCTTTCTACCTAGGGTTGTAGGAACATCTCTTTGTTCCTCATATTAGAACATCTAAATATTTTTTAATCTGCAGTTAAAGAACCAATTAGGATTTATTTTATCAACTCAGTGCTTTCACAGTCTCTTACTAAAAGGAAATATAGAGGGTTATTAAATGAATGAATTATAGATGTTGATATTATGAGGTCACTACTTAGCTAATCAAAATAACCAAGACCCCAGAAGACTTAAGCTACTTTTGGAAAGCCGTTCTTATCCTACTGTGAGTAGAGTTGATGCCAAGGGATGGCACACATAATCTTAAAGTAATAAGGGAGCTATATTATGACTGACTCCAAAGAAGGTGAGAGTTGTCCAGTCATTCCTCATTTCCATCAGTTTAAACTTTCTCTGTCTTCTGAGATCCAGGAAATAGTATCAGCTTCGAGATGAAGGCAAAGCTGTGGGCTTTGTAGAGTTCCTCGTCTCCCTCCTCTTTTCTCTTTCTACTAAATTTCTAGTCCATGCATCACCAGGTTTTGAGGAGATAATTAGGTAATTGAGTGTTTTGGTTTGAAAGATCACCGGTTGGACTAAAGAATACATGGGGCAGGAAACACAAACACAAGCTCGTAGGTGGTCTCAACAAAGGCCTTTCTTTTCTATTTTGCTTAATTAGATTCCTAAGAAGTTGAAAGCAAGATATTCAGCAGATACACTGTGAGGCAGATGAGTGCCCTAGGAAAATTGATAGTTGACTATGCTAGGTTGTGCTATTTCAGGAAACAAAGAACATTTCATGTGGGGAACTTGTTACACAGATGATGAAAATCTAAGAAAGCAAATGGAGCATGAGGCATCCTCCAGATTAGCAGACAGCAGGTGCCTGGGCTGAGGACCAGTGAGGAGGTGTCAGCCACAGCCCAGGGTGGGGTCTCAGGGCAGGCGCTGGGACTGTTCACGGAGGAATCACTTTGTTAGGAAGATTCCTTAGTTAGTTCTTTACCTGCTGAGTTTTCAAGTGCCGCAGTTAAGAAACAGTTTTTGTGTTCTTAAGTAATTTTCGTGAAAGCTATGGTACCGCCAGAGTCTCAGTATTTGCCTCGGGCATTTTTTCATTTATTCATCCTACACATTCCTATTGAGCTTCATGAAATATCAGAACTGCTTTGTGCTAGGAAAGTGACCTTCAGTTGAAATCAAAATGCTGCTGTTCGTCAGCATTCTTTAGAGAGACAGAAACAGTAGGAAATATGGAAGGGGATATATTGGGAGGGATCAGTTCACTGATCACAGAGGTAAAGTCCCACAATAAGCCAACTACAAGCTGGAAGACCAGAGAAGCCAGTAGCATGGCTGTGTCCAAGTCCAATGCCTCAGAGCCAGGGGGCTGACAGTGCAGCCCCAGCCAAGCCTGGGAGTGCCAGGAGGTTGCTGGTGCAAGTCCCAGAGTCTGAAAGCCAAAGAACCTGCAGTCTGAAGTCCAAAGGCAGGAGGAGACAAAGCGCCCTGCTCCAGAAAAGAGAGAGAAGACATAGAGAGTGAATCTGTCTACTTCTACTGGTTTGTTCCAGTTGGGCTCCAGCTCACTGGACGGTGCCCACCTACGGGGAGGGCAGGTCTTCCTCTCCTGTGCACTGACTCACAGGTCAGCCTCCCCAGAAACACCCTCACAGACATGCCCAGACACAATGCCTCACCTGCCGTGCTGCATCCCTCAACCCAATCACGGGACACCTAATGTTAACCGCCGCACAAACCTCAGGGGCATACAGGCAAGATTTAAAAGAAATCCTCGTGGTGATTCTATTGGGTAACTTTATTGTGGTTGCCTGTCAATGATCCGTTTCAATCAAGACCTCATCTTGGAGACAACATTTTAATTCTCCTCCTCTTGTGACAGGTTTCCAGGTGAGACAGTTTCCCCCAGCTGTGGTTGGCTCCTCTTTCTCCTCCTCATGAGCAGTTGTCATGGGGATGGCTACCTTCTGCTCATCTTTGGAAAGATTTGCTTTATTCATTCAAGGTAACATCAGCTGAAGGAGCTTGAAAAGCCCTTGAGTATTTCATTCTTAGACACCAAAAGAGGGAGCAGGAAAGCTCCACCCTGAAACCCCCATCATGTGTTGATTCTACCCTCCCAGTGGGATTATTTGCACGCTTAGGAGATATTCTACCCTTGATTGTATCTTCTTTTTCATGGTCATTAAAAACCAAATAAAGAAAAACACAAATAAATAGACTCTAAACCATTGAAACTTTTCATATAAGTAGTTGATTTTGCAAAACTCCAAATGATTGTTTTTAGCTTAGGCTCCTCAGCCCCTTCTCACAACCTCTGCAGATTCTTCAAGCACTCTCCAGATAGGACTGCACACTACAGGTGCTCCTTCACTTAGGCTGGGACTATGTCCTGATAAACTCTTTGTGAGTTGAAAATACTATAAGCCAAAAATGCATTTTAATATACCTAACCTACCAGATATCATAGCTTAGCCTAGCCTGCCTTAAACATGCTCAGAACACATACTAACCTGCAGTTGGGCAAAACCATGGAACACAGAGCCTGTTTTATAATGAAGTGTTAAATATCTTATGTAATTTACTGAAAACTGTACTGAAAGTTGAAAACAGAAGAGTTGTATAAATACTTGCAATACCATTTCTAGCAACTGCGTTATCACTTTTGTACCATTGTGAAGCCAAATAATCTTAAGTGGAAACATCATAAGTCAGGGTCTGTCTATATTATTATTACTCTTTGTTAGAACTCTCAGTCAGGAAGTTTAGTGAGACTGAAAAAGAGAGTGATTTAAAGTTTATTTTTCATGACAGAGGAGGCAGTGCTTATGCATTTGTGGTATGGGAAGCTGATGTGTCACAGTGAACATCTTCAGTGGCACTTTGGATCCAACTCACTTCATCATACATTTATGGCTCCAGATGCTGATTTAAAGAAGAGAAGGTATTGCTCTCACGGAGTTCACAGTCTCACAAAAAGACAGATATGTGAACAAATACACACTCTTGGAAAGCACTCTGGTCAACAACCTCCTGGTAGGGGGATGGATGATAACTAAATCTGTCTCCAGGTGTGGGGTTGGGTGTTGGAGGATTGGATGTCAGAGCTGGGTTTTGAAAGATGGAGAAAATAAACTCCCATTCTTTGTTTTCCATAGGCTAGGAACAAGTCTTGAAAAGCGCCCTCTCTCTCGACCGTTCCTCCTCCTACACTTTGCATGGCTGGCTCCCTGTCACCCTTCAGGTCTCAGTGAGAGTCTTCTCTGCAAGGTTGCCAAATCCCTTACCTGGATAAGCCCTTGGCACCCAGTTACTGGCACCATAGCGTCTCCCTCCTGGCTTCACGTCCCAGTGCAGAATGAATCGATTAGCGTGTAGGGGTGGGTTTTGTGCTTCTCTCCCACAAGACAGTAAGCTTCCTAAGGGTAGCAATCATGTCTGTTGGGCGGTATCACCAGAATCTAGAAGGGTTCTGGGCAAGAAATAGACATTCAATAAATATTTGTTGAAGTATTGGACATATGCAACTTTTACTGTGGGAATAAAGAAAAGCTTGAAGTTTGATATAGGGATGACATCAGATGATTTATTAGTTACAAGTAACCACTAATTGATGCCATTCCTTATAAAATAAACTAAAATAGGTTGTTATAAATTTACACATGCTATTGATGAGGCTCCATATTAATGATTTAAGCTTGTAGGAAATTTTAATTTTGTTCTTGAATAGAAAAGCATTAAAAAATTCTTTTCATCATGTCACAGCTTGGTAAATAGCTTTCAATGGCTATTTTCTACACCATTTAGCCTAGATTTCCCCCATCAATACTGAAGGCTCTTTAAAATATGACCCCTCCTCTATTATTTTCCGCTATTCCCTAATCCACAGCTTACAGTTTAGACAGGTCCTTTTGGGTTCTCACATGTCACGTTCACACCTGTCCATCTTTCATGGGGATCCTGCCACCCCTTTGCAGGGGACTTGCCTAATTCTTTGCCTTCACTGACTTTTGCCAAAGTCTCTTCTCACCTCAACTTCTATCTTCCACCCTCCCCAGCTGCTGGGATCTCAGCGACCTCTGTCTCCTGAGTGCTTCGTGTGTCTGGTGACTCTGCTCTCCCTTCTGTTCTGCCATGTGGTGCTCAGTATGGGTCCACGTGTATGGGGCTTGCCTGCCCACCTGGTTAATCATACTTTCCTTACCTGCAAAATAGAGCTAATGCAGCCATCATAGATGAGAGAGAGGTAAAATATGTCCAATAGCCGGCCGGCAGCAATGCGGGTTCCCTCTTGTTCTGTTTCTGCAGAGACAGCCCCAGGGCCCAACACAGTGTGTTGTTTAAGAAATGTAATTTGATTGGCTGATTTCTAGGGCTAAGATGTAGTTTGCGGAAGCAATTGAGTAAATCCAGAGAATGGATTGTCACTGAAATTAAGGGCAAATTTTTATTTTCTCTATTTTATACCCTGGGTCAGGATACAGAGGGTAATTTTGCCATTTTACTCATGAAGAAAGGAGTTTTGAAAAAGGTATGAACTACTAATTGTGCATTTGTATGGAAAATATTTTGACAAAACTTTATCCTAGGTAAGTGTGGTCCTTCACCAAGTCTCTTAGAAGGGAAGGGGAAACTAGCCAGGTAACCAACCATGTTTACTCCACACAGATCAGGGTCCCAGCCTGGGGACCACAGGGAATAAAAGAAATGGGGCAATGAGAACCAGGCAGGTTAGGTGACTGGAGATTGTTTTCAGGAAATTCCCCTGCTGAGCTTCTTGGCCCCTTTTCATGTGTAGGTGTGCACACACACAGACACACACATGTTCACACACAGGCACACACGGGTACAAACAAGTGCACACAGAGACACACATGTACACTCTGAGATAGACACATAAACACACGTGCGCACAGATATGCACAGACACACACAGATGCACACATGTACACACACAGATACACACATATACAAAGGCACAGAAATATACACACAGACACATACTCACACAGACACATATACGCTTTACGCGCCTCCTCAGTGCAGGGACACGTCCTGGCCACCAGGTGGCACTGTGCGAGCCGCGCTGGGAACCGCGCTGGGAGGGGCTGCGGGGTGGTCCTGCCAGGAGCTGTCACCGCGCCACTTTCTGGTTGACCTTTAATGGAAACCGAGCTGCCAAAGTAGCTTGATAGCAAATTTTATTAGTAACAGAAAATCCATCATAAGACTCACTGTAGAATTGCACCGATCGGTTTCTCTTATCTGAGACGGTCACAGTGAAAACAGGTAAAGAAAAGAACCCCAAATTGCCCCCTTCGCTGGGCTCCTGTGCCTCGGTGGGGAAGGGCGATTTGAAGTGGCTTCGAGCCTTGCTGTGGTCAGCGTTTAGGTGAGGGGAGGCCACTTGACTATAGGCTAACAAAGATTTCTGTTTCAAAAGCAGGTGCAGGTGGAGCCCAGTTCCTCAGGTCATACGCTGACTGGTTCCTCCGGAGCATGATATTCAAATTCACCTCCGTGCTTCCGTGTGCGGCTAGAACAATTACCTCATTCCCGCCTGTGTAACTAGCATACTTAATAAGCCTCAAATATGCATTCTCATGCCAACAGGGCCTTCAACAAAGGCAGTCTGCACATTTCAAAAGTCAAAAGCAATTTGGCTAAGGGACTGCGGTGTAACAGGGTGCCTGCCTGCGGAAACAACGAGGTCCGGACTGCGGGCATTTTGCGGAGGCTGAGCCTCTCAAGGAGGCACATTTCTGCAAAAGAACTGGCCTCACTGTTATTTACTTTCTGTGGTACCATTCCTATCATACGGTCAAAGAGAGGGCATGGGATGTCCACTGATTCTTGGAATTACATAGATTGTCAGACTTCTAATTTGACAATGGCTTGATAAAAGGGCTTCCTAGTTGTAATCTACTGAAATGGGCTTTGGTCTATTTAAGCAGAAAAGAGAATTACTAAGATGATATTGGGAAGGTTGGCTAACAAGGCTCTGAAGATATGCTGACACCAAAGACCGCTCGTTTCGCTCTGTAGGAGCATCTTGTGAGAACCCTGCCGTGGCACTCACAGGTATCAGGCCTCACTGCTGGCACTGAAGCCCTGGTGGCTGCTGCCCTGGCATCACCTTCGGGAGTCCTCTGCTGTCCCAGTCCACCCAGTCACTCACTCCAGCATCAAAGCCCGTGGATGAGCGTCCAATCCGCTGAGGCCAGGTTGTGGTTCTTTGCTGTCCAGCCAGGAGAGTGGTAACCGGATTCTGAGTTTCCACAATAAGAGGCTGGTTGGACTATGCAATGACAAGTTGCCCAAAGCTGGGGGAAGAGTTTGGACCATGGTCAGCTGCAAAGCCACAGATGTCCACCATACGTTGTGGGCTCAGGCTTGAAATTGGGAACCATTTGCGGGTGGGCTCAGAAAGGTGCTGAGTAGATTTAAACTTGAGGGGTATGGAGTGTGTCAGTGGACTGACAGTGAACCATTTATTCACAAGTGTCCGTTTTTAGGGCATATCCAAGTGCCGCAGCTGGGCATCTTGCTGGGAATACCCTACTACTGCTGCTGTCCTGTTCCTGCAGCGCCCTGGGGCCCCGACTGTCAAATGCGGCTTGCTCCTGCAGGGCCATGTGCTCAGAGCCGCTCCAGCCTCTGTCTGCTGCTCCTCCTGTGCTCACAGGCTTGATGGTGCCTCACACACGTGGCCCCTCCCAGGATCTGTAGGGCATCCGGTGCCCTGACCTCCACCTTTGCCAGCTCCGAGATGCTGCCTGTTAACAGGCCCTTTGTTAGAATCACCTGGGAGGCTCTCAAGCTCAATTAAATCAGAATTTCTGGGAGGGGCGTGGGCTCCAGACTTTTTACAAAGCTCCCCAAGTGATTCTAAGGAGGAAGGTTTTATGGTTAAAAAATCCATTAAGTATTTACTGAGTCAAGAATTGTGGTGGAGGCACCTTGGTGACTGCTCTGATGACTTTAAGTGGCCCAGGGCATCTCAGCACCTTGCCAGCATTTGAATTTGACCCTCTCATTACTGTCCTCCAGCCTAGCAAGTGCTGTTGCCCTGTCTGAGGTGCCTGCCCACCTCCTTCCCCTTTCATGGGCCTTACATATGCTTTGGTTGTCTGCTCCAGTGCTGCTTCCTTTCTGAATCCTCCCTCTGTTGTTCCTGCCTATTTCGGTCTCTTTTTGGAACTGTTGTCACACTTTCCTTCATTTTACTACTTAATCCCGCCCTTTCCCTTATTTCCAGGATTCAAGACCATCCGCTCAGTGTATGGTGGACTTGGGCTAAATGTGTATTTTGTGTGCAGAGATGCGCAGTGAAGCTCTTGCCTTAAGAGGTCTCATGTTCTTCTTCACGATTCACCTCTTAGCAATTGGACTGTAAGATTTTTGACGTCGGAGTTGTGGTTTATGCCTCCTGTGGACTTTGCAGTGCCTAGTATAGAGTAATGCCCTGTTGCTTAGATCAACACATATTCATAATTTTTTTTTTTTTTTTAGCAATTTAGGGTTATAATCAGCCTTACAATTGAAGACTTACTTCTCAATAATAGAATACTTTTCATTAGATACTTAAAAGAAGATGACACTGTACACAACTTTTATGAGTCTTAGTCCACAATAGCACAGGTGATGCTACAGACAAGTTTAGGGAGGAAAGCCAAGGAGTATTTTATTGCTATCTGTAAAAATCATAGCTGTAATTTCATGAGTGCTTTCATGTGCTAACACTGTGTCCATTGTTTATGCACATCATCCGTGTGGTCCTCATAGAGACCTCACGAGGTAGTTGTTGTCATTCCCATTTTATAGATAAAGACAAAAAATCTCAGTGGTGATAGAAAATCCTGGTTACACACTTAGTGGCGGAGCCGAGCCTCAATTCCAGGTTGCATCTGCTTTTGCGTGTTGCCTTCTGTGTGTGTGTGTGTGTGTGTGTGTGTGTGTGTGTGTGATTTGAAATCAATTACTCCGAGTGGAAGTAGGAGAGAACCAGCATTGTAATGTGCTGGAGACATCATGGTCTGCAGGAATGACAAGGAACAGTTACAGGTGGATTGAGTGAGACTAAAAGAGCGAAAGCGTGGGCAAATTTGGGGTAAAACCAACCAGAAAAATTTTCCAAAACCCAGCCCCTAATTTGTAGAGACTGTTGTTTATGTGCAGGTGGGTGGTTTTAAAAAAAATTACCCACTGTTCGTTATTACCCCTTGTTCCCTCCGTAAGACATTTGGAACAGACACCTGCTCTCTTATTGATGAGTGTGTGTAACTTTCATTGTCACGTTTATCAAGGACAAATTGGATTCATGCCCAGACCTCTGAGAGGCTGCTCCTTCAGGTAGCTGCTGGGAAGCTGTTTGGATACAAATGTGTTTTCCCATTCACTCAACCCTCACATTTCCAGGGAGGGAAGCATGAGATGTGAACTAACCGAAACTTACCACTGGCTTGTCTCATCTCTTGGTGACACTGTTGGAAAAACACAGTGGATAATGACTCATTTCTGTGCTCATGTCCAGATAATAACTCTCACTTCTTAATATCTTCCCTCTAGCCATCGGTAGCTCAAATGCAATAAAATTTTGTAAGCTGGCAGATGATGTTTTAGTTAGATGTGAAGCCTTTTTATCAAATCAATGTGTAGATGATACAGGGCATAGTCTGCTTCTGACCAAATGCAAAGGTAGGCGAGGAAGCACACAGAAATAGTACTTAGGATCAGAGAAAGGAGGCCTGCAGTTTCCAAGAGAGAGTGACAGGATCCCTCATTTCCTGTCCTTATTGCTGATTAACCTGTCTTGGTGTTTGGAAGGTAAGCATTTATCTTCACTGCTCACGTGCAGGCTCTGTGTGGAAGGCTGTAGAGACCTGGCATGGCATGGGGGGCACCCTGCTCTCCCATAGCCTTTGGCTTGAGACTGGGATTCTCACCTGGGCTCTACTGCCATTTGGTTGCATGTCCTTAAGCAAGTCTTTTATTTTCCATCATCTTGGTTTTCCCTCTGTCAAAACAGTTACAGGATCACCAAGTGACCATCCTGTCTTGAAATCCTGTGCTTTTCCCTTTTCCAGTGACAAATCTAGTAGTTAAACAAGACAAGGTAGTAAGTCTAAGAACCAAAGTCAGAACTTCAAATGGCAAATAGGAGACAGGGGACAATGTGACCATGTGGACTAGCCGTTTCATGACAGAGTTTCAGCCTCAGCTGTACTCTAAATATGCCAAGAACCGAGTTCTTGGGAAAGAAAGACTTCTAGAGTCCGGACAGAGAGAACAGCAAGAGCAAAGGCCCTTTGAACAGTGAGCTGGTGGTTTTTTTTTTTTTTTTTAGGAGGGAGAAGGCTTTGTCTTTTTAATGGAGAGTTTTTTTTTTTCTTTTTGTCTTTTTTCTCTCTCTCTGTCAGTTCTTCTGAAAACTCTCAAAGTGTTTTTAGCATATGATTTAAGAATCCTTAAAAAAGCATCAATAGTTCTCAAGTTATACAGAGATGCTAAAAAAAAATGAAGAAATGAGTATCACTTCTACTTATTAATATACTTGTGATAGATAATGTATTCATCATATTCACTTGCATGTAGGTATTACGCTCTTCTAAAGACATATAGCCATTCATCCAAGTTCTTGTAGTAATTATCCAAGGTTCTCTGCCTCTAGTTATAAGAACTTAGTTAAATGTGCTCCTGAGTCTGTCTATATTCTTAATGATCATTTCATTTCCCTCATTAAGCATTTGGGTTGCTCCCTAGAAATCCCCACATTGATAGTGTTTCTCTCATCTTTATGTGCTTTTCGTGGAAGCGTGAAAACTCCTCAAAGTCAAAGCAGTGGCTCTAAAATGCATCTGCTGCAGTCGGCAGGTCTCCTAACCATCTGGGACCATTGCCCCAGCACAGGAGCAAATCCTGCACACCTGAAGATGCCCCACCTGAAAACTCCCTTTCTAGGAAATAAGAACAGAAGAGAAAAGGAGCTGCGAAGTTTCATCTTGATGATATGAAAATGAAATATGCTATATAACCATCATGGACTGAATTGCATCCTCCCAAAATTCCTATGTAAGGCCCCTAATGCTATTCTGTTTGGAGAGAGGGCCTTGAAATAAGTAACTAAGGTAAAATGAAGTCATAAAAGATGGGCCTTAACCCAACATGGCCTTGTAAGAAGAAGAAGAGACAACAGGGATGCACGTGCACAGAGAAAAGGCTGTGTGAGGACACGGTAGGGAGGCTGCGCCTGCAACCCAAGGAGGGAGGCCTCAGGAGAAGCCTACCCTGCCCCACATTCATTGTTCTTGGACTTCCAGCCTCCATAACTGTGAGACAATAAAGTTCTGTTGCTTAAGCCACTCAGTCTGGTATTTAGTCTGGTATTAGTCTGGCAGCCCCACCAGTCAAATATGATAACAATTGATCAGTATAAACAGAAAACCCACAGAAGAGATTTCTTCTAAAATGACAGGAAAATGTCCACCAGAGCTGATAGTTCTTTTATAGATGGATTGCAGACTAGTTGGACATGAAACAAAAATAATCAGAGCTCTCCCTCCTTCTGTACTTTAAGCATTTGCTAGTGGGAAGTTCAAACATGAAAAGCCAAACAAATGATCCCAGATGATGCTAACTGAAGTAAATGTGTCAGGCAGCAAAGGCTTTCCTACCAGCACCTGTTCTTGTGGGCAAAGCCTGTCTATCAGCAGAGATTGTGGCACAACCCTGAAAACAAACTTTTCTAGGGTGACACATCTTCCATGAATGAATTGTTGGAGACCTCTGCTCTCAGGGAAACATATTTGAGTTTTGAAATGTTTGATTTTCTCCTTTGGAACCGAACAGACTGAGGAAGGGGGAGGAGGGAGGAAGTTTCTGGCCCAGGGATGCTTTCTTTTTCCTTGTAATCCAGATACGAAGCTAGTTTTATCTGTCATGTGGCAAAAGTGACCACATTTGTGCCTTTTGTCTTATTTATGGGGTAAAACCACAGGGACTGTATTTAGCTCTTCTGTTCTGCAAGAACCTGTGGATCAGCTTACGGTGAATGGACATCCAGTTGCTGAGAATACTGGCTGTGGGGAGTGGCAGGGCTGCAAGGAGGTTAGCTACTTCTCCCCACGAAGCCAGGTCCCTTAGATAGGGGTCGCCACAGAGAATAAGAAAATTGATAGGAAACAGAGAGAATAAAAGAATTCACAGAGACTAAGGTATAGTTTATAGTTTTATATAAGAAGATCAGAATCACAGCAGGGGTACTCAGGAGTCTGAACCATATCTCCACGAATGGTCCAGCATTATGGTTAGGTCCAGCATAGGTTTTTATAATCACAGGTATCAATTACCAGTGTCATAGTAATGCATTTACGTATCAGATAGTACAGTTGCAATGGAAAACAGGTAGTGGGTTAGGGTCAAAAGTCCTCTAAAAGGGCTTCTAACAAATTCTAATCTATTTAGGTGAACAAAACAGGTACAAAGTCTTTCAAGGGCTAACTTCTAAGTTCTAAGAGGTAGTTATCAATTAACAGAGGTATAACAAAAGAGGTATAGTGACTCTGTAGTTATTTGAGCTAGTTATTGTGGACTCAAAGCAGACAGTCAGGAGTGAGCAGGAAGCCTGTTTTCTACAAGATAAATTGTCTATAACCACAGGGGCACGTCTCTGGGCAAAGGGCACTCATTGTCTCTGGCTTCCATCCTGTGGGCCAGATTATTTACCCTGTCTTGCCTTTCAAGAAACAGGGGGGGTCACAGATTCTGAGATACTGGGAAGCTTTCCTGGAAAACATCCCTACTGGAGCCATGAGAGCCTTCCCAAGGCGGACAGCCTTGGATAAGAGAGCTAATGAGTTTACATATTCCTTCAGAGCAAAACCCTGCAAACTCCTGTTTCTGTCTTTAATATAGCAATATTGGGTGATGCAATAAAATAATGATCTTATGAGCTACATCTCATCAATTCCTCAATCATATTTCCCCAACAACTGGCAGCTCTGGAGAAATTCCTATGGAAGGGCTTTCCCACCAACATCTCGGAGTTGGAATCTGAGGTTCTTAGGTTTAAGGGGAAAAACAAAACAAAGAAAACACACAAAAACTCTCCACCACCACCAACGCAAAGATATCTTACAGAGGAGTTGATTCAGTGCACACGAAAACCTTGGTGTGCAGAGGCTGGAAAATAGTATTATA
>CAUYRT010028295.1:0-24406 GCA_963574885.1 Lepilemur ruficaudatus | reverse complement strand
TGCAAAACAGACTTCTGCATTCTAGTGAAGCTTGCTTGCCTGCTAACCGCTCAGTTATGCTTTTGTGATAACGGCTTGCTTGCAGAAACCGCGGGGTAATATGAGAAAGAGTGCAGAGAGAAATAGCAATAGAACCAATCGCTGTACTAAATAGGTGCATGTCCAATGGGTGGACAGCTCTTTGTTTGCTGCCTGAACTGACCCTATAAAACTGCCCTTCCCACGCTGCCCGGGATCCTTTGTCCAGAGAAGAGGCCACTGCGTGTTGGCGCTCTGAGACATGGACCCTAACTTGAGTTAGTTGATAATAAACTCCTCTTGCTGATTGCAGCCTCAGTGACTCTTTCTTTCTGTTTGGTGGAACTGCGTCTCCCTATCTAACAATATTTTAGAAGTTCTTGTTTAAACTCATCAAAAAGTTGCATAACAGAAAGAATACAGGACGAGAAAACACATGACTTGAGTTTTATTTGCCCTATATTGAAATTGATTTTGTGACATTGGACAAACCACTTCTCCTCTCTATGCATCAAATTCATCATATGTAAAGCGAGCAAGTTGCTTTAAATAAGTGGTAAAGAGTTTCGCTAACTCTCAAATTTCCAGGTAAGCAAAGGTGTGGTGGTCATGTCTGAGGGTCCGAGTGTTGACTATCAACCTTGGAGGTTTCCAGAAGTCATAAACCAGCCAGGTGGGTTTGACCTGATTGCTATTTTCCCTTGCTTGGACTCTAATTTTGCCTGCCTGCTTGGCTCCTGCCCAAACTTCTGGCAGCCCTTGAAATGCTCACCCATTCTGACTATAGGTGGATAGGCAGGACTTTATAAACCCCAGTGGTCTTGGAGAAGGTAAATATGCTAACATTTAAGCCTCTGGCTCCCAAATTTTGATCACTAACAACTTCTTTCATTAAGTTATTAGCTTATGAATTTCTTTGTTTTTAAAGTTTTGCTAACTTCATTATTTATACATTGATTATGATCCTGTCTTTGTGTTAACAAAGGACTATTCAATTGTTAACCTGAACTTCTGATAAAATTGTGATAACGAGTATGACTCTCTAGTTGAGAGTGATCTGTTTACAGGTAAATGCATGATTTCCATTTGAGTAAGGACTTTACATAAACATAAAAAAAAAAAAGATCTGAAACAATATGCAGTGGAGGAGGGATACTGACCTCATGGGTCATTCATTCGGGAGAGCTGTAGTGGAAGTGGAATTCTCGGGGCCCAGCTAGGTTGTGGTTGCATCAGAAGGAGATGTACAGCAAAGTACTTGGAAGCCTGTTCACCAGCAACAAGTGAATTCAAATGAAACAGCAGGAAAAAGAAAAAAAGAAAGAGGTTTAGGGAAGTGCAGAACAGTGTGAAGAGAGGATATCTGACTTTAAGAACCTACAATTAATTCATAGAGTAACCTAGGATAACAATTGTGAGGTAGAGTAACTAACCGCGAGATTTGAAGCAATATTCCAGTATAAAGTTGTTTTGATGTAAGGGCAGTTTAGTGCGAGGTGTGGGAATTTCACCAAGTATAGGGAGTCTGATCTGGGGTGGCTGACGTTAGAACAGAAGCAGGCTCTGAGTAAACGGGTTTATTTGGTCCTGAGGCCAGCATGAGGACAGATCTCACGTCTTCGAAAGCCTGAAACATGGCCATTGAGACGTATATAAATGTTGGTTAAATTGTGCTGTTTGGTTGCCATTTCAAAAAGACTAGATTGAATGAATGAATGATCTACTCTATGTTTAAGAACACTGTTAAAAGAATCCAGGAAATGTCTAAACAGAGAATGGATATGAGTTGGAATGGAGTGAAGAGGAGAGATATCATGGAGTAGAGCCAAATATGACATTCTCCAGGATTGGGATGAGTGTGTGGAAGGGGAGAGGAAACCTGTTGAGAAATACCATAATACTGATAAATAGACTCTCTGATGCTTAGTGGTCAAGGGGTAGAGGTCAGATCTGAGCTGAGGCCAGGGAAACAGGATTCTAGTTTGCTGTGAGATCCTAGGATAGTTTCAGAATAGTATTGTATGCAAGCAACGTGGTTCCTTTGAGTCCTTATAGATTGTTAAATCATTCAGCTGAACTCTGGCACACGCTTCACATTACGTTTGAGGAAACTGAGGCCCAGGGGAGCAACGTGATTAACTCAAGTCCACACTGATGGAGGCAGAGCTCGGTCGGAACACCCATTCTTCTTCCCACTGCCTTGTACTGACTACTCACAAATGAAAAATGACCCCAGGAAAGTCCTGAGTCTGTAGCAGTCTCAAAAGTTTCCACAGTGCTCTGCCAGATTGCCCTCCCCTGAAATACTCACCAGCACATACTGCCAAATCATCTTCTTTTCCCTCTTCAAGTACTTAGGAATCTTCTGGTCACATTTGAGAAGTGGAGCAGAACTCATAGGCTTTGCAAAGACCTTCCATTAGCCAAATACAGGAAAACCTCATTTAAGAGTGAATCAGTGAAGACCTATCAAAATCAGAGATTTGAGCCAAACTAAACCATGACCCAAAAACCAGGACAGATTTCTTTATTATGAGGAAGCACCAATAGAGATCTATTGAATTACAGCACCAAACTATCCTCAATATTTTATTAAGCTTGAATTCCTTGTTATATCATAAATTAATTTGAATTATGAAATATTTAAATGTGTATATAATTCTTAATTTTTTTCAATTTCTAGTCACTAGCCTTTAGCATTCATATAGTATGATCTAATGAAGATTCTACTAGGTCTTCACTAAAGATTCAATTTAGTTGCATGTGGAAACATTTATACTTGCATAAACAATGAATATTCTTTATTATCTTCTTACTATTTTCCAACCTGAGATTCAATGGACTTTATGTTGGGAAAATTCAACTCCAGACAATTCAGTTCAGTGGCTTTTAATGTCATTTCTAAAGTTCTGTTTGCAAATCATTAGACTAACTAATTCAAGCCATTCTCAGAAAAAAAATTGTGTTGCATTTCACCTTATGTGGAAAACTAAAGGATTGATATGAAGCTATCTGTGGAAATTCTTCTGCATCTTGGCATTATTCCAGTCACAGAGCTTGGTAAAATTTTTGTAAAGGGCCATAATAAATGTTTAGATTTTACAGATCACGTATGTTCATTATCTTATATCTCCTTCTTCTTCCTTTTTCTCCATCTGCAACTCCTTATAAATGTAAAAAAAAAAAAAAAAAAGAAAAAGAAAAGAAAATTAGTTCATGAGCCATGCAAAAACAGGCCGTGGGCAGGTTTGGTCCATGAGTCCTGGTTGGCACATCCCCGTCGGAGTCACTGAATGGCATGCCTGTAGATTTGTAATCATATGTATTTTGCTTTCTCTTGATACAGAGGTCTATACTGGACTTAGAGGTGCTCCCAAGCATTGGTGGTGCTTAACTTTTTGAGAGGTCATCGACAGGAACATAGAATTTGGTATTAACCATGGACACTATCCATACAAACACATAATTTTGCATAAAGTTCAGAGGGTTCATAGAACTTCTATGTGTTCATAGATCCTAAGTTCAGCAAAACATCTTCTAGATATGTAATTTTCTTCTTTTTATTCAAGGATTTGGCAATCATTCCTATGTATTGCTACAGATACTCTTCTTCTAAAGGAACTTTATATAATATGACCAACATTAGCATATGACGTTTTAAACATCGACATGATATTTCTTTTGGTATGTTTGCCAGTTTATCCATTTTACTATATTTAAATGTTTAGTCTAATTGAGTTTTTCTAACTATTATAAAAGTATGATGGTGAATAGCTTTGTGCATAAAGCTTTTTCTTTTGTTGGTGTATTTATTTTATCTCATAAGTGGAACAACTAGATCAAAAGGAATAAATCTTTTTAAGAATTTTGTTACTAATTAGCAGTGCCAAATTAATATTACTGTGTGTGTCTCTCTCTTCTTTTTTTTTTTTTTTTTGATCATCATAGGAAGTGTTCAAGTATTGTGCAGAGTGCAGCATTTGCTTGTAACAAGCAGCTCTTTTGATTTAACTATTGTAGGAAGGGTCTGAGAAATGTGCATCCTGTTCACCCTGCATCTGGACCACCAAGAATCCTAATTTACTGAATGCTTAGCTTTGCTTCAGCAAATGGTCCATCCTGGGATCTTTCTGGTTTGATATTACTTTGTTTGATATTAATTACATTTCTAGTAGAAATTAATATGGTAGAAATTTCTTTGGTAGAATTTTTACTAATCCATCCACTCACTCAATACATACCATTTTGTGCAGCAATGGCCTGGACATAGGGAAAACAGCAAAATGGCAATTAATAATAATCATAATGATAGTAACATCATCAATGGGAACAAATAATAATACTAGCAAAGTAATAGCAGATAATTGCATAGTACATACTATGGGCCAATCACTGTTTTAAGTACTTTTAGATATATTAATTTATTTAACTCTATTCTGTGAACACTTTTGGCATCTTATTTTACAGTTAAGTAATAATCCCCACATCACCTAACTAGTAAGTATGAGAGTCAATATTTAAACTGGTGAAATCGAAATAGTCCCTGCTTTCATGAAGACCCCATGCTAGTATGATGAGAATATTCTATATGGAATGAAGAATTTTACATTCCAGTGCAAATTAATCTGTATAGATTTTGTTTGCAGGAGAGATGAATGAGATAAAGAAGAGATGGTATAAATCGTGAGTTTATGGGTCTCTTTTGATGGGATTAAGTCCAAGTAGACTTCCCCATCTCCCATATGCATTAACTCTTCCCTGAACAAACTAACTCAGGCTGTGGTAGCAGACCTGTGGGCCAGACTCAAATAACATCAAACTTGTCAAAGCCTTCACCAGTTAGGGTGCTAATCTCCCTGCATACATTTTGCCAGAAGGTTGGTTTCTGTTCTTCCCAAGCCCCTCTGCTTTGGTGATATTTGTTTTGGTTGTTACCCTCTGGGCCTTGCACAAGTTCCCCGGTGTTACTGCAACCTCATAACAGCATTTGCAGGGTGTGGATCTTCAGTGACTAACACTCTAGGATATTCTCGTTTACTTTTGTTAAAGAAACGTTTTAATTGTAAAAGAGAAACTCTGTTCCCCAAAGCCAGGTGATTCTCTGCCTGCAGACATTACCTGATGCAGCTGGACTCTCAATGCTTAGCCTGTCTAGAAACTGTCACATAGAACACATGCTTAAGAGTCACACACACCTGAGTTACACTCTCATTTATATCCCTTACTGACTGTGTGACTTTGGACAAAGCATTTAATCATCAGTTTCCTTATCTCAAAACTAGGGTTACTATTCCCACATTGAGAGATCATAGATAAGAAGAATAAATAATAACATTTATTAGGTAGTAAGCACTCAATACATAATATTGTCTTTCTCTTCTCAAACTTAAAAAAATGAATAGTGATTAGGTGGGGCAGAGAACAAAATACTATGAATTACTGAGAATTTAACTTTTTAGGAGATATTCATTAAAACAGGTCAGAGAGTCATCAAAATTATTTTCAGGTTGTTAAATGCATACATTACTCTATATTAGCATCAGAACAATCTCCTGAAACACAGCTCCTAATATTTCATTCAAGTCCTCATACCCTTTCAATGACACTTCACTGCTGCAGGATTAA
Organism: Lepilemur ruficaudatus; assembly: GCA_963574885.1. NCBI lineage: Eukaryota > Metazoa > Chordata > Mammalia > Primates > Lepilemuridae > Lepilemur > Lepilemur ruficaudatus. Next base: position 18,763 of record CAUYRT010028295.1, on the reverse strand, counting down.
TTCCAAGTCTCTTGGCCAGGCATTCAAGACCCTACGTAACTTTGAACAAAATTAAAATAAAATTCTTGTTTCTCACTACTTCCCTTTGTGTAATTATGGGTCCAGCAAATGTGAAATATTCACTATTCCCAGAATATGCTTTCCCAATTCTTTGCCTTTGTTCATCCTTTATCTTACTCTTACATGTTCTCTCTCTATTTCTGCCTGGTGATTATTCCACTCTTTAAAGAGTCTTTTTAAAAGCAATTACGCTAAGCTTCCATAACCTCATGTTCCAACAAAACACAAATTATTGTGTGCACTTCCCCATGGTATTTTGTGTTTTCTCTATCAGAATTTCCCTTATTCCATCTTGTACTTATTTGGTGGTTTGGCCAAATGCTTCCTATGTTCTTTACCTGCTCAAGAGAAGGTCTGGGGGATGGGCATGCTTCTAGCCCTGACTTGGGCAGGGCAAAGACAATATATGTAACCTAAACATTTGTACCCCACTAATACTTGGAAATAAAAAAAAAAAAAGAATAGGGCTGAGACTTTATCACTTTTAACACTTGCAGAAACTTGGCATAGTGGGGTCTGCCCTCAATACATCTGTTAAATGAATGAAATAGATGAACTGAATATAAAAATTTTGGTCTCAGAGTTGGGCACCTAGATTCTAATCCTAGCTATGTGATCTTGGGAAAGTCTTTTATCTACCCTAGTTCTAAATTACCTCGTCTAAAAAATTTAAAAATGTATTAGTGGCAAAGTAGGCTTTATGCTGATGAAGAAGTTCAGTGAATTCCTTCTGGATCCATTTTTGGGAGGAAATATATCTATTTTTCCTCTCCAGTTTCAACCAGCAAAGCTCATCTTTCATCTGTTTATAGCAGGTTATCAAATGGGTTATGTTCATTTAAACACCATATTCTGCACATTCAACAAATTACACCATGAGATTGGTTATTTTGTGAGGCTTCTTCCATTTCTCACTGTCTAATTTTTAAGATAAATGTATATGTAAAAGACATATGAAAACAATGGCTCTATTACAAATGGACATAATGTTGAATCCTATTCAAATTCAGAAATGAAAGAGCAGAGAATTACCATTTCTTGAACAATTAATGTGTTTTGAGTGCCTACAATGTGCCCAGTAAGTTCTAGAAATTTTACTTAGTTTATCTCTCAAAATCTACTGCATAGATACAAATTTTCCCACCTTACATATGGTAAAGCAGACAGGGTAAGTGTGTTTCCTATCAGGCAGCCAAGCAGAAGTGGAAACTTGCTAGAAACTGGGTGTGGTCAGCCCTAAAGTTTGTACTCTTTCCCCAGTGTGCCACTTAAAACGATAAAAGTGGATTCTGGGAATTAAAATGCATGGACACATACTCAAAACACAGGAATGATTTTGAAAACACCTCTCTTCTCCCAATCCGTAAGATATAGTGGTTGTATGGGGAGTGGTGGTGACTCAAACAGCCTCATTACCATTTCCCATTAGATGTTCAGCTCAGACCAATGAATGGAATGATTACAAGGCCTACTCCTGTACTATGCAACTCCTATAAGCTGAACCATGAGTAATTTCCACTGAGCTGGATTGCCTATATTGGAATTGATTTTGCTGCCCAGAAAACACGCAGTGAGGCTTTAGCTAAAGAACCCAGCAGGAAACAAAAGCCCAATTGGTCTTGGAGAGAGGAAGGTGCCACAAGCTCTCAGGGGAGTCTGAGAGGCTCAGTTGCTGTTATAGGAGCTGCATGATGGCTATGCTGAATAAAGTTTATTAAGGAAACTTTGTGTACAAATTAGTAGATTTAGGCAGGTAGCAAAGCAGAATTTAGGGATTTTTAGTTTAAGAATATATGAAGGATTTTTTTTTTTTTAATAACTGATCCAAAACAGAGTGCCCTGAGCAGCATCCATGAAGAAGAGACTCATAAAAGCGTAGAGAGTTAATGCTGAAACTTCAAGCTGTTTTGATTGTATTTCATGTTGATGGGGAAAGTACCCTGGGCATCACCTACACCATCTCTTTTTCCAGTTGGAAATAAATTCAGTTGTAGCAATGAAGGCACAATAAAAGCAAATCTTAGAGAGATTGTTATGTATTTGCTTTAACAATAGGGCATGAATGATTCATGTACGGTCTGTAAGGGCAGTGATTTGGGCTTATTCTGCTCAGCATGATTTCTATGCTCAGAACAGGGTGTGGCCCAAAAATGATTGCTTGGGAAATACTTAGCAATTGAATATTTAGTGAAAATATGTTTTAAAATCTAGTTATTGGACAAATTGAAGTTCCAATTATTTAAATATATATCTCTATACCTTATAGAATTAATCAAATGGCCTAAACATTGACAATAACAAAGGATGATTAATAGGAAATTTTAATCAAAAAGCAAGAATAGCAGTAATAGAAAGCACAGCCAAGTCAAAACAGGTCTGATGCCTTACATCTGACAAAGCATCCTTCCCCACAAAATGCTGAGACTTCAATTTTCAGCAAGTCCAATGAGCTGCAAAACTTCCCAACCTTGCCAAGCCTGGGGCCAGATTTCTCAGTAGGGTACTGAATTTAGAATCTTCATAAAACTCTAAAGGTTATTACTTTTAATTTGAAAATACCATATTTTTACTTAATAGATTATTTGTAATTTACTTATTTTTAAGTAAAATGAATGGCCATCGATGTATCTCTTAAGTACCCATAAAAGGGCATATGTTTTGGATTGGATCACAGAACTTGGGAGGGATCCTTTCAGTTTACTGGCAGGCTCAGAACCAAATGTGCAAATGACTCTGTCAGTGCAGTAGTTTCAGGGGACCCTGTAGGGGTGAGGAGAACAATTTGGAAACCACATAGAAAATTCGGACCTCAGCCAAATTTCTGTATTTTTAAAACTTATTCAATTAAGTTTTTTTTAACATATAGTGAAATTTCTTATTGTAGTCCTATTTATAAAAGAGGGATCCAAGTTTTATGAGTATGATTTCTGGAAAAAGGCTTTCACTAGTACGAGTTTATTCCTTAAAGAATGGGAAGGAGCATTGAGCGGTATTGTGCAGAAAGTGGTTGGCAGTACCCACCCCTCTCAGTCCTGTCAAAGCATTTGGGTTTCAGCTGCATAGTCAACTTCAGGGTAGCTGAGAAGGCAGGAAAAACACAAGAGGATGGCACAGATAAGAGAGATCCCAAATGTGTCCTAGAGGGCTCTGCATAACATCTGCCTTCAGGGCCTGAGTGGAGGTAGAAGGGTCCAGCGTCCTACGGCTTTCCCGGGAAGGTAGATCCAGAGACCTGGAGAGATATGGGATACTCTAACTGGCAAAAACAAACAAACAAATAAAAACTGAAGTATAAATATAATTTTATTCCTAAAGGTATATGCTAATATTTTAGAAAGTTGAAATCTCGCAGAGATAGTAGAAGCTTTTATCATCCTAGGATAGAACTGAAATGGGGCTAAGGACAAATTCAATAGCTTTCACTGAGGGCTGCAGACACATCAATATGACGCTGAAACAAAAAGAAGCAGAGACTCTTTCTCTTAAGCACTTTAGGTTCACGTGTGAACTCCACATGGTGGAACAGGCTGAAGATGTTGAAGCACCCATTTGTTTTTGAGATCTTCAAACAGAAGCACAACCTACCAGCTTCTCATCCTTTCCTGTGCCCTGTAACATACAATGTGCTGTGTACTCAGTGCTGTGGGCCTGATGGACTGGGTCAGAAGTGCTTAATGTTACGGAGCATTAAGTTTCCTGTCTTCACAGAGATAACAGTCAGTGATAAAGCAGAATGCTTCTCAAATTTTAACATGCAGCCAAATCATCAGATTTTTCATTTCTAATAGGGTTCTAGATTAGTACAATAGATCTTTCTGCAATGATAGAAATGTATTTCGTGTTGTCCAATTTCATAGCCACTAGCCACATGTGCATATTGAGGACTTGAAATCTGACTAGTGTGACTGAGAAAGTGAATTTCTAATTTTATTTAATTTTTATATAAATTAAATTTAATATAAATGACCACATTATAACAATTGGCTAAGGTATTAGAAAACACAGTAAACTAGATCCTTGTTAATCATGACTAAGTATGTGATACACAGGTATCACCAGGAGTTTATTAGAAATATCTCACGTCCCATTCAAGATCTACCAAATCAGAACCTCCATTTAACAAGCTCTTCAGATGATTTCCATGCACATTAAAGTTTGAGAACCACTGTCGATCAGTGTACATCACAATCACATTAAAACGTTGTTAAAACGCAGATTGTTGGGGTCCATCTCCTAAGTTCTAATTTAGTGAGTGGTGGATGTGAATTCACATTTCTAGCAAGTTCCCACTTGATTATGATGGTGCTGGCCCCAGGACCATATTTTGAGAACCACCGCTCTAGTAGATCTTCCCTTTAGAGTAGTGATGGGTTCTGATTGACTACATTCTTTTCTTTCATAATTTGTGGAACTATCTGCAGACCTTGAGACCATCGCACGAAGTTGCAAAGAGCATAGTTAAAAGAGCATAAGCAGAAATGACATGAAATCCTGTTCCTCCCATTGTTGACTGTGGTCTGGGCTAAAACTCTCTGAGCTTCAGGATCCTTTTCTTTTAAAAACTGGATCAGAGCCAGGCAGAGAGTAGCTTGTGCCTACTGTTATCCTGCTTGGGAGGCTAACATGAGATGAGTTCAAGGCCAGCCTGGGCAACATAGCGAGACCCTGTCTCCATTTTTAGAAACTGGATCAGCAAAGATACCTAGTGAGCAGTCATGAGGACCTTAGAGGCTGTGAACGCAAGCCGAATGCATTCCTCATGTGTGGCACGTCTGGGTTCTGGCTCAACTGTGAACATTTTTAGCTGCTTCCATGTCACATTTCATTTTTTTTTTTTTTATTTCTGTGATGTCTTCTTTTCTGTTTTCCCAGTCTTTATGCCATGGAATTTTCATTTGATAGTTTTATTCTGTGATTTGTGTTTTCTTTCTTTTTTCTTTTCCTTTTCTTTCCTTTATTCCTCCCTCTCTCCTTTCCTTCATTTCTTTCTTCCTCCCTTCCCTTCTGTTCTTCTTTTATCTCATTCTTTCTTCTCGTCAGAGTTTCTATATTCTTTAAGATCATTACTGTTAGACACTAAAAGATTTTAGTGTTGATTTTTGAGAAATCAGCAAATAGATGATCCCAATTCCAATATCCCAATTTCCATAAATCGCTGATGATTAATAAGACACATTTTGTCTAGGTTTGAAATTTTTAGGTCCCTAAAAGGCTGACTGAAAAGTAGTATAAAGACTGCCCGTTCCCTGTGTTTCCCAGAATTGTTTGTTTTGCTCTCTGACTTAAAAGCTTATGAACCTGTCTGTTGCCCCATGAGTTATACCTCAAAGGATTTTTAGGTGGGAAGTAGCTACATATTCTCTTCAATTTTATGTGATGGCTGCATCAGTGACCATGGTGTGCATGTCAAGAGTCCAAGGTGGGCATTTTCAAGACACAAGATTAATTGTATGGGTGCCCTTATCTCACAGAATGTTAAATCAGAACAGATTCTTAGATTTCCTCTTCTCTAATCCCTTATTTATTTAGGTTGGGAAATGAAAGCCTAGGTAGAAATTAAGACTTACAGAAGGCAGTAAATAGTTAGACTTCTATTGTGTTCAGTTTATTAATCTGGGCTCTTATTTTTAGGTGACAGAAATACAACTTCAATAAGTCTAGGCTAAGGAGTGTTTCTACTGGCTTTTGGTCTTTAAGGAAGGTTGAGCACAGGTACCTGAAGGGCAGAGAGGGAGCTGGTGCTCAGGATCAGGGGTGGACCTGCTGCTCGGGTTCTGTCTCCATCTCTCATTCCTGCTTATTTCAGGGCACCCTGGTGTTCTCCATGGTCACCAACTGCTTTGACGTGTTGACATGTTATGTGTTTAGTACCGAAAGAGGCTACTTGATGTATTTGACAAAACATTTGGAAAAACAGCTTGGACCAAATACCAAACCTTGGATGAGTCATCTGTTGCTAGAGTGTAGGGTTCTATAACAACACAGTTGCTTCCAATGCCAATGGATACAACAGAGGGAGAGACAGTTTCTAGAAGCAGAACCATGATGTTTTTGGAGAAGGGAGAGTGTGTTAGAGAACATAATAGGTAATATCTATGATTATTCTTAAGCTTCAGTGAATATGATGGCATTGGTGGGCAGCAGATAGCAGTGATTAGAAGTTTACATTTTTTTAGTTACACTGTGAAGTGGTGTGATGGTTGAGCTGAGTTATTTATATATTAATACTTAGCTTGGCTTTAAGGATAATAAAATTCAGTGTTCTTTCATTTTATAGGTACCTCAGAAGACTTTATCCTTTAACCTAAACACCAAAAAACACTAGACTAGCATTGTGAGTGGGTGATATACACATATACAAACACATAAGCATCTATATCTACCTATACCCATACCTATATATCTATATCTTTCTATCTACCTGCTTACCTATCTATTTATGAAATTATATAAATAGAACTGGTTAGGGGTAACTGCTTCTGTAGTATGTCCTATAAGGGACCTATAAGCTTTATCTTTTTACTTCTTTTAAATGAAGATTGAAAAAAAATACTTGGATATATTATTTTAATTAAAGAGTCTAGAAAGAAAGTACAAGATTTATTTTTAAAATCAGTGCCCAAATTATAGCAGAAATTAAATATAGCTCACTAAATTATCTATATATGCATAGACATGCACAGACATATAAACAGGTATAACTACATGCCTGCAATGTTAATGTTTAATTGCCAATTTGATCTCCAAAGAGTACTTATAAAATCATTGACTGGTATAAACTAGGTTAGTAACCCTTGTGATCTTGATACTGTTTTCTGTTTGCTTGATGACGTGTTTGCTTTTGGCTGTTTCTATATTATCCCTGCTGGTCCACAATAAACTAGTTTCTTTTTCGCATGGGTCATATAATGATTGTAGACAATGCAGTCTGTTTTCAAATCCATAAAGTTTACTTTTCTCTCGAAATCACGACCTCTGCTGGTCCCTAACCCTGAATGAGGGTGTGTTCGTGTGCACCTGCACACAACAGAGTGTAGGGAAGTGTCAGAAAGGTTGCAAGGGTAACTGACTTCCAAGTTGAATGGTAGGTAAGATTCAGTCAGGTCTAGGTAGTAGTGTACCAGGAAGCAGGAACAATGAACACAAAGGTCCTGGGCGAGAAGGAACATGCCCAGTAAGTAGCAGGCAGTCAACCATGCAGCTCTAAACATCATGAGAGAAATCTTGGGTAGAGATAAGCATTTTGAGTCATCTGTATTTAGAGGGTAATCTGAGGTAAGGAGAGATGAGGGTTTGGAATGGAATTCTGATAATACTGGAATTTGAAGGACAGTCAAAGAAAATGAGGAAGTTGATGAAACTCTGATCTGGGGAACCCTAAGGGAAAGTCTATTTCCAGAAGAAGAGAGTTGTCAACAAGATTCCATGCCACCAAAGGGTAAAAGGTCAAGATTGGGAAACTTCTTCAAATTTAACAAGAAAGATCTTAGTTATTTCATGTCTCCTCATTTTCTTGGCTCAGCAGGACTATTTAAAAATGAACTTCTCTTGCCTGATTGAAACTTTATAATCTGATCTCCTCCACATATAGACTACATTGGCAGGGGACCCTTAGAAAAAACACTTTTTTGTTATTTTTAAATAATAAAAAATAGCTACTATTTAATAAGCATTTACCATAATAAAGACATTGAAGAATCTGATCACAAATCCTTACAACCTTGTATTTTATAAAGAAACTGATGAATTTCTCTAATTTATTTAGCTTTAGGTTTAGAGGTATATGATTTGAATTTAGAACTTTTTGACTCTCAAGGGCTCAGTCCTTGGGCTTTCTCACTTTCTCTTTTTTCTTTTTTTATTTAATAACATTCCCTTGATGAAATAACCATTCTCTGGGCTTTAAAAATATATAGTTCTCTTATACCAGGATATTGACATTAGCAAAAATCCGCTGACCTTAACTTTACTTGTGTTCAAGGAGTGTATTAAATTCTATACAATTTGTATCACCAGTGTAAGTTCATATATCCAATACCACAGTTAAGGTACTGATCAGTTCAAGGATCCTTCATGTTGCAATTTTGTAATGAACCCTCCTCCTTCCTGTTCCTCCAACCCATCCCTAACCCTGGCTATCACTTATTGCTCCTCTGTTTCTAAAATTTTGTCATTTAAAAATGTTACATAAATGGAATTATACAGTTGTAATCTTTTGGGATTGGCTTTCTTTTTTTGTTCCACAAAATTCTTGGGAGAGTTATCCAAGTTGTTATGTTTAGCAATGGTATGATTTTTTTTTTTAATTTCAAAATATTAAGGCAGTAGAGATGTTTTTGATACATAGCTTGAGTCAGGGCTATACATGTGCCCATCACCCAAATAGTGTTCATTGTACCTGTTAGGTGGGGTTTTGCCCTTCCCCTCCTCCTCTCCCATCTCCCCTGCTTGGTTTCCAATGACTTTTATTTTCCTCTGTGTACTTGTGTGCCCATCGTTTAGTTCCACTTTATTAGACAGTATATGTAGTGTTTGTTTTTACATTCTTGAGATACTTTGCTTAGGATAATAATCTCCAGTTCCTTTCAAATTGCTGCAAAAGTCATTAATTCATCCTTTTTATGGCTAAGTAGTACTCCATGGTATGCATATACCACATTTTGTCAATCCACTCATGAATTGATGTACACTTGGGTTGATTCCACATCTTTGCAATTGTGAATTGTGCTGCTGTAAACATTCAGGTGCAAGTGTCTTTTTGATAAAATGACTTATTTTCCTTTGGGTAGATACCCAGTAATGGGATTGCTGGATTGAATAGTAGGTCTACTTTCAGTTCTTTGAGAAATCTCCATACTGTTTTATTTAGGGGTTATACTAATTTGAAGCTCCACCAACAGTGTATAAGCATTCCTTTCTCTCTGAATCTATGCTAGCATTGATTATTTTTGGACTTTTTAATAAAAACCATTCAGACAGGAGTAAGGTGATATCTCATTGTGGTTTTAATTTGCATATCAGTGATGATTAGCGATGTTGAGCATTTTTTCAAACACTTCTTGGACATTTGTAGATCTTCTTTTGAAAAACTTCTGTTCATGTCGTTTGCCCACTTTTTAATAGGGTTGTTTATTTTTTCTTGCTGATTTGTTTGAGTTATTTGTAGATTCTTGATATTTGCCTTTTTTGGATGTGTAGATTGCAAATCTCTTTTCCCACTCTATGGGTTGTCTACTTGTTCTGTTAGTTATTTCCTCAGCTGTGCAGAAGCTTTTTAATTTAAGCAATTCCCAAGTATTTATTTTTGTTGCAGCTGTAATTGCCATTGGTGTCTTAGTCATAAATTCTTTGCCCCTAGACTGATGTATGGAAGAGTTTTTCCTGCATTTTCTTCTAGAATTATTATGATTTCATGCCCTACATTTAATTCTTTCATACATCTTGAATTAATTTCTGCAAGAGACAAGAGATAGAAATCGTGTTTTATTCTTATGCATGTGGCTACCCAATTTTTCCATTTATTGAATAGAGCTTCTTTTCCCCAGTGTGCATTGTTGTCTGATTTGTCAAAGATCAGTTGACTGTGGGTAGATGGTTTCATACCTGGGAACTTCATTCTGTTTCATTTGGTCTATGTGTCTATTTTTGTACCAATACCATGATGTTTTGGTTACTATAGTCTTGTAGTATAGTTTGAAATCTGACAGTATGATGCCTCCGGCTTTGCTCTTTTTTCTTAGGATTGCTTTGGCTATTTGGGCTCTTTTCTGGTTCCAAATGAAGCGGAGAATTATATTTTTCTAGATCTGTGAAATATGCTATTGGCATTTTGATGGGGATTTATTGAATCTGTAAATCACTTTGGGTAATATGGACATGTTAGCAATGTTGATTCTGCCAATCCATGAGCATGACATGTTTCTCTATTTGTGTTATTCACAATTTCTTTTCTCACTGTTTAGTAGTTCTCCTTGTAGAGATCTTTCACCTCCTTAGTTGAGTATATTCCTAGGTATTTTATTTTCTTTGTAGCTATTGTGAATGATATTGAGTCTTTGATTTGACTCTTAGCTTGACTGTTATTGGTATATAGAAATGCTACTGATTTGTATTCATTGATTTTATATCCTGAGACTTTGCTAAATTTATTTATCAATTCCATGGGTCTCTTGGTGGAGTTTTTGTGGTTTTCTAGATATAAGATCATGTCATTAGTGAAAAGCAATTGTGTGACCTCCTCTTTCCCTATTTGGATATCTTTTGTTTCTTTCTCTTGCTTGATTGCTCTGGTTAGGACTTCCAGCAGCAAGTTGAATAGAAGCAGTGACAGTGGGTACCCTTGTTTGTTCCATTTCTCAGTGGGAATGCCTTTTCCCCATTCAGCATGAAGTTGGCTGTGGGTTTGTCATATATGGCTTTTAAAATTTTCAGATATGTTTGTCCTGTGCCTATATTGTTGAGGGTTTTCATCATGAAAGGGTGCTGGACTTCATCAAATTCTTTTTCTGCATCTATTGAGATGATTGTATGGGCTTTGTTTTTGCTTCTTTTTATGTAGTGGATCACATTTATTGATTTACATATGTCAAATCATGCTTGCATCCCTCAGATGAATCCCACTTGGTTATGGTAGATTATTTTTTTGATGTGTTATTGAATTTGGTTTGCTGGTATTTTATTGAGGATTTTTGCATCTATATTTATAAGGGTATTGGTCTGTAGTTTTCCTTTTTTGTTGTGTCCTTTTCTGGCTTTGGTATCACAGTAATACTGGATTCATAGAATATGTTGGGGAGGATTTCCTTCTTAATGTTATGGAATAATTTCTGCAGTATGGGTATCAGCCCTTCTTTGTAGGTCTGATAGAATCTGGCTGTGAATCCATAAGGTCTGAGGTTTTTTGTTGTTTTTGGAAGACTTTTTATTACTGTTTCAATCTTATTGCTCATTATCGGTCAGTTCAGGAGTTCTATTTCTTTCTCATTGAATCCTGGAAGGCTGTGTTCTTCCAGGAATTTGTCCATTTCCCCTACATTTTCTAGTTTATGTGTGTAGAGATTTTTGTAGTATTCATGTATGATGTTTTGTATTTCTGTGCTATCAGTTATAATATCTCCTGTTTCATTTCTGATTGAGCTTATTTCAATCCTTTCTCTTCTATTCCTGGTTAATCTAGCAAGAGGTCTATCAATTTCATTTGTCTTTTCAAAGAACCAACATTTTTGTTTCACTTAACTTTTGAATTATTTTTTTTATTTTCCATTTCACTTAGTTCCAATCTGACCATTGTTATTTGTTTTCTTCTGCTGGCCATCAGTTTGGTTTGCTCTTCCTTTTCTAGTTCCTTGAGATGTGACATTAGATTGTTAATTTGTGAACTTTCTGACTTTGGGATGTGGGCATTTAAGGCTATGAATATTCCCCTTAGGTATGCTTTTGCTGAGTACTATAGATTTTGACAGCTTGTGTTTCCTTTGTCATTCAGTTCAAGGAATATTTTGATTTCCATCTTAATTTCATTATTGACCCAATAATCATTCAATAGCAGATTGTTTAATTTCCATGACTTTGTGTAGAATTGAGTGTTACTCTTGGAATTGATTTCCAGTTTTAATCCACTATGGTCTGAGAAGATACATGGTATGATTTCAACTTTTTAGAATTTGTTGACACATGTTTTATAGCCTAAAATATAATCAATCTTAGAGATTTCTCTTCAATTCCATTCATCTTATTTGACATCCATATTCTGAATTTCATTTCTGTCATTTTGACAATTTCCTTGTCAAAATGTTGGAGTTGGAGTTCACTACTGCAGCTCCACTGTGATCCCTTGGGACTGTTGATCTGTTTTGAATTTTCATGTTACAGGGTTTTTTTTCTGATTTCTTCTCATCTGAAACTTACTTTCTCGGCTCAGGGCTAATAGGTTTCAAGGCACGTGTTCTTTGCTGGGAACTCTTCTGCTTAATTAGAAGAAGGGGAGATCCCTAGATGGTACTTTTTTCCCTACTCTGAAATGTTGACAAGGCAGAGGAGGAGCATGGGCACTAGAAGCCTGTATTATAGCTGTTCTGATTTATTTATTTCACTTATTATTGCCTCTGTTCAAGCCTGTGATAGATGCTGTCTGTGCTCAGGGTTGGGTTGTTCACCAGATAGTTGTAGGATGTTCAAATTGGGAGGTGGGCAAGACCCTCTTCACTGAGGCTTGTGTTGTGGGGATTGCTCTACCTGGGATCTCCTCACAGAATTGACAGTAGTAGGTGGATGAGGCTAACTAGGCAGTGGTCATGGGTTACTGGGCCATGGGTGTTTCCTCAAACCAGGTCCCAGTGCACTGATGGCTAGAGGCTGTGGGTCCCTGGTAGGGCATTGCACTTTGGACTAGTTCCTCTGGCCCTGTGGCAGTGGTGGAGGCTCTGAGGTGGGGGTCATTGGGCCCAAGTGCAGCACTGGAATCTCAGCGGTGGTGTCCCAGGCCTGGCAGGAGCTCTGGAGGCACAGAGTTGGAGAGTTGGGCTCTGGAATGAGAGCCCCAGAGCCAGGATTGGGGAGCATCCAGAAGCAGGGCTTCTGAGCAAGGCCTCAGAACCAGAAGCAGAGTCCTGTGGGCAGTGGGGCTGATCCAACCTGGATGGCAGGGTCAAGGCTGAGTAGGCAGGAAGTAGTTGGGACCTGGTGGATGGAGGCTGGGCCAAGCAAGTGGCAGGCTGTTCTGCAGCCTTAGGAACCATACAGATGCCAAGTCACATGGGTAGAGGTTGGTTCCAGTGGCCCAGGGACCACTGGAACCTGTCTCCCAGGACCTAGTGAAGCAGTCACTCAGAGCCTCCTAGGTCAGAGCTTGCAGGGTCCCAGTCAATTACCCTGCTTGGATACTATTGCACTGTGGGGGAGGGGTGCTTGGCTTCCAGTCATGGGTATGGCTCAAGGGAGCTCCCAATTAGTCCACTCCCTCCCAGCCTGGTAAGGGTGATGTGAAAGCTGCCTCCGCAAAGCTAAGTGCTGTGCTGACCTGGCGCCATGCATCTGAGAGCTCAGGATGGCTTTACCTGCTGCGCAATTGGCACCACACCTGTTATCTGGTGCAGTGACTCCACACAGACTCCAGGCAGGTCTCTTGCTGTCCAGGTAGAGATCTGTGGCAATAAAGAGAGACCCCTCACTACGTGGCCAAAGCAACTACAGGGTGAGAGCAGTGCCCCACCACTCTATCCTCCCATTCTTCCCCACATGTATTTTGATCTTGTCAAGTGTATTGCCCTGTAAACCCTTTTTTTTCACACTGAGTGTCCTGCATTTTGTCTCTGTAATTTCACAACGTTCCTTCCGAGAAGAGCAATCCATATGTAGGCAGCTGCCTGCAATTTTCACTTTTTTTCCTGGAGAGTGGTGTGCTGGCAGGCTGCTTCTAGTCTGCCAGTTTATCTTTCCCTCAAGAAAAAGATTTTCTTAAATCCGAATTCAGGTTTTTTGCTTCAATCACCATGCTTCCTCATTAGATCTTCTCTGATTCCAGTTGTCAAGAAGGTATTACTTTAATACATCATAAGGGGTTGTAGATCAACAACCAGATAGCCACTAAGCATCAAGAAGCCATTAATTGCCCATCAAGACAGAAAACGGTCTGTGAGATCCAGGCACAGAAAGAGTACGTGTCCTTGTGGCCACCAGCTGAGACAATGGTGGAAGCTCTCATGGCTTTTAATACCATATATATGCCAGCAAATTTCAAACTAATATCTCTAGCTCAAATCTCTCTCCTGAACCACCAACTTCTTTATCCAGTTGCCCATTTGACATCTTCAGTTGAATGTCTAAAAAGCACAGGAAAACCTTAACATACCTAACGCTTAACTTCTGGTCTTGCCCACTTTAAATCTACTCACAATATTGTCCATTTAAGTTCGTGGCAACTTCATCTTTCTACTAGATCAGGAAGTAACCTTGGAGTCATCTTTTAATCCTCAGTTATATGTGGAGTGTAAAATGTTGAACTCATACAAATAGAGAATAAAATGATGGTTACCAGAGGCTGGAGGGATTGGGAAGATGTTGGTGAAAGAACATAACATTTTAGTTAGACAGGAAAAATAATTTCAAGAAATGTATATCATGGTGACTACAGTTAGTAAAAATGTATATTTGAAAATTGTTAGAGCATCTTTAATAATACTATAGGAATTCATAATCACAATAAAACTTGCCTGCTATATTTGCCACCATTTATTCAGTACTGATTGCACAGGATCACCTAATTAAAGTACAGATTAAAAAAAACTTTTTTAAAAGTAATAACTAATGGATAGGACTTGTGAACTTGCCATAAATTGCAGGCATGTAATTTTCTATACCTAAACTTCAAAAGAATCACATAAAACTATTGGAACTAACAATCTAGTTTATTAATTTGCAGGATACAAATCAGTATACAAATTAATAGTCTTTTAACACAGTAACATCCAATTAAAAATATAAATTAAAAATATTTATAGCCATAATAATAGCAAATCTATAAAATAACTAGGAATAAAACTAATATTAAAATAAGGAAAGCTTATAACATATTTATAAATTTTTACTTTAGTAGATCAAAGAATAATAAATAATAGGAGAAACATACTATGTTCCTGGATGACAATATTCAATATATGTAATGAGTCTTCTTAAAATTATTCTACAAGCCCTAATGTAATTCTAATTAAAATAAAATGGATTTCTAATAAAGTTTGAATGCAGATTTTAAAGGTTATCTGGGAAATTAATAAATTGTAAATGTAAAGGAAATTTTGAAAGTAGAAGAAAAAGAAGAGGAATTCTCATCAGTATTGTAAGTGTACCGAAAGTTAGGTTGCTTAAAACAGTATGGGACTGAAAGAAGGAATCATAACACACACACACACACACACACACACACACACACACACACACACACACACACACAGAATATATATGTACATATGTATCTATTTGTATGTAATCAAGCATATAAGATAAAGTTATGCTTGTATATAGTCAAGCATTTCAAATCTGTGGGGAAGGATGAATCATTTTGCAAATTACTTTGGATATTTGTTATCATTTGGAAAACCATAAAGATATATCCTTACCTCATACCACACACTAAATAACATCATAAAGACCAAAGAGCTGTATGTCAAAATAAACAAACAAACATCCCATGTAATTTAAAAATATATTGTATATTATTTTTATAACTTTGGGATAAGAAAGTCTTTCCAATGCAGGACATAAGTCCAGAATTTCTAAGGAAATATCCTGACATGATATTGTTAAAAATAAACTTTACTACAAAAAAACATGATAATGAAAATGAAAAGACAAGTGAAAAACTGGAAAAATGGTATTTTGATATGTGTGTATATTATGAAATGATTACCACAATTAAGCTAATTAACATAAACATCACCTCACATAGTGAGCTCTGTGTGTGTGGTGGGGTGGGGACTAAGAATACTGAAGATCTACTCTCTTAGCAAATTTCAAGTACACAGTACATTGTTATTAACTGTAGTCACTTTACTGTACATGAGGTCTCCAGAACTTATTCATCTTATAGTTGAAAGATTGTATCCTTTGACCCATATCTCCCCATTTTCCCCCACCACCAACTCACAGTAACCACCCTTCTACTCTTTGTTTCTATGAGTTTCACATTTTCATATTTTACACTTAGGTGAGATTATGCCACATTTGTCTTTTTGTGTCTGGCTTACTCTTCTTAGAATAACGTCCTCCAGGTTTTTCCATATTGCAAATACCAGGATTTTCTTCCTTTTTAAAGCTGAATAATATTCCATTGTGTGTTTGTATAATATATATGTGTGTGTATATATACATACATATATATACACACACATATATTCTTTATCTATTTTATTTATCCATTAATCCATCACAGATACTTAGGTTGTTTCCATATCTTGGCTATTGTGAATAATGTTACAGTGAACTTGGGAGTGCAGATATCTCTTTGAGATAGTGATTTAATTTCCCCCAGATATATATCTAGAATGTTAATAATAGTCTAAATGAGTGAATTCTGTTTGGCAGTCAAATTATCATTTTGTATCTTAATTTAAAATACATATATTACAAATAAATATTTTCACATGCACTTTTTTTACTGCAGCATCATTTATTATAGCCAACATTGGAAACAATTCAGGTGACATTCAGTAGAACTTGTTTAAATTAATTATAACATATCCTTATTAGGAAACATTCTGAAGGGATGAAGAAAAATATATCTACATGTACTGACATAGAAATTTCACTAAATACAATAGTCTGTACAAAGTATAAATTTGGTTTTAAATCTTATTACTGGTTAACTTTTGTTTTAAGCAGGATTTTTTGATTTTTATTTTTTATTTCAGAATATTACAGGGGTACAAATGCTTTGTTTACATATCTTGCTTTTGTACCACCCAAGCCAGAGCTACAAGTGTTCCCTGACCCCAGACAGTGCACTCTTCACCCATTAGTAGTGAATTTACTCATCCCCTCCTTCCCTGTCCACCTGTCTGACATCCGATGAATGTTGCTTCCATATGTGCACATAACTGTTGGTCAATTAGTACCAATTTAATGTTAAGTACATGTGATGCTTGTTTTTCTATTCTTGTGATACTTGACTTAGAAGAAGGGATTCCAGCTCCATCTAGGATAATAAAAGTGGTAGTTCACCATTTTTTATGGCTCAGTAGCACTCCATGGTAACATATACCACATGTTATTTATCCACTCATGTATTGATGGGCACTTGGGTTGTTTCCACATCTTTGCTATAAACATTCAAGTGCAGATGTGTTTACTGTAGAATGTCTTTTTTTCTTTTGGGTAAATATCCAGTAGTGGGAATGCTAGATCAAATGGTAGTTCTACTTTTAGTTCTTTGAGGTATCTCCATACTGCCTTCCATACAGGTTGTACTAGTTTGCAGTCCCACCTGCAGTATATGAGTATTCCTTTCTTCCCCTTCTATGCTAGTATCTGTTGTTTTTGGACTTTTTGATAAAAGCCATTCTCACTGGAGTTAAATGATATCTCATTTGATTTGCATTTCTCTGATGATTAGACATGGTGAGCATTTTTTCATGTTTTTTGGCCATTAGTCTATCTTATTTTGAAAAGTTTCTGTTCACGTTCTTTGCCCACTTTTTAATGGGGTTGTTTGATTTTTTTTCTTGTTGATTTTCCTGAGTTCTATATAGATTCTAGTTATCAGCTCTTTATCAGATATGTAACATGCAAATATTTTCTCTCATTCTGTAGGTTGTCTATTCACTCTACTGATAGCTTCCTTGACTATACAGAAGCTTTTTAACTTGATCAGGTCCCATTTATTTATGTATGCTATCGCTGTGATTGCTTTTGGGGTATTCTTCATAAATTCTTTGCCTAGGCTGATATCTATAAGAGTTTTTCCAACATTTTTTTCTAGAATTCTTATGGTTTTGTGCCTTAGTTTTAAGTCTGTTATCAATCGTGAGTTGATGTTTGTGAGAGGTGAGAAGTGTGGATCATGTTTTAGTATTCTACAGGTGGCTATCCAATTTCTCATCATGATTTATTGAATAAGGATTCTTTTCCCCAGTGTATGTTTTTGTCTACTTTGTCAAAAATCAGATGACAATTATGAGGATAGTTTTATATCTGGATTCTCAGTCTGGTTCCATTGGTCTATGTCTCTGTTCTTATGCCAGTATCATGCTATTTTGGTTACTATAGATTTGTAGTATGGTTTGAAGTCTATAGATTTATATCTCCAAATTTTAATTAAGCTTATTGTTTCTACTTAGTTTGAAATAACATCAGTTGGTTTTCATATGTTAGTTGAGGAATTAACTTTTACTTTAACCCTTTTTATTCTACATCCACAAAACTCTTATACTCTTACCCAGAATTTTGTTGATATAATCTGGTATTTGAGATCCAGACAATTAATATTAGTATTGTATACCACCATCACATTTACAATAGTTATTTATAGTTAACAGTGTGCAATAAATTTCAATATTATGAATTCGTATTTTCCTCTCATGTTTTAACTACAATTCATTCTTTACTTTTTTTTTTATTCAGAACCCAGTTTTCCAATTTTATTTTTATTTAAAATTTTTGAGCTGATTCTTGGAGGTTTAGTGATCAAAATTTGCATATCCATGGCATTTTTTTTCTGTTTCTTTCCACAGTATAGAATTCTTAGTGTACAAACATTTTTTTGTTAAAAAGCTCCATAGATTGTTTTTTTCCTTGTTTCATGTTTAGTAAGCAAAGTTTGTAGCTAAATTAATTTGTGTTATTTTTTCTATCTTTTGGATTTTGTCTTTATTTAAATTTTGTTTTTGTTTTTGTTTTTTGTTTTTTGAGACAGAGTCTCACTCTGTTGCCCGGGCTAGAATGAGTGCCGTGGCATCAGCTTAGCTCACAGCAACCTCAAACTCCTGGGCTCAAGCAATCCTTCTACCTCAGCCTCCCAAGTGGCTGGGACTACAGGCATGGGCCACCATGCCCGGCTCATTTTTTCTATATATATCTTTAGTTGGCCAATTAATTTCTTTCTTTCTATTTATAGTAGAGACGGGGTCTCACTCTTGCTCAGGCTGGTTTTGAACTCCTGACCTTGAGCGATCTGCCCGCCTCAGCCTCCCAGAGTGCTAGGATTACAGGCATG
>CAUYRT010028294.1:0-48060 GCA_963574885.1 Lepilemur ruficaudatus | reverse complement strand
AAAGACACAATTTGGCACAAAAATATTTGTTTCTTCCATCCTGTCAATAAAAAAATAATTAAAGAAAATAATGAAGTATAGGTTATATAAATGTTTTGATTATTACATTCTATGGTTTCCTTTTCCCATCATAAAGCTCATTTATTTAGTGAGAAAGATTATAATTTCCTCTTACAAATTATGTGTATAAACAAACTAAAAGTTTTAATAAAGCTTATAGTGTTGACTAAGTTAAGCAGCATTTTCAGAGTCAAATAGACATGGTAGATTACACATATCATTTTCTTAGTTTTTACTTTTTATTTGCCACATCAATTCCAATTTTTTTATAAACGATCATATAATTATATTAATTGTAATAGTTTGCTTTGATGATAAATGTAAGTTTATTTCTGGAAATCATAATCTACTTTAATAAGCATCACATAAGTATAAATTTATTTTTAAAATAAATTTAATTATAATTGTGCCTTATAAATCCTAAATCAGTTTTTACAATCCTAATGGCATTTTCTTTGACTTCCAGAACTTCTATGATTGTTACATTTTCCATGAAATGTGCCATTATTACTCAAAATCCCCTTTCACATTGTTCTTAAATGTATTTATTTGTGTGTATTCATGTATATGTGTGTGTGTGTGTCAACACACAAGGATAGCTCTATCTTGGCTTCTATATGTACATAGGTGATTAACATGAAATTATCTTATTTTCTCATTGGCTTATTTTATTTCTGACCATTAGGTTCATTCCCCAAAAGTTATTACTTTATTAATATGAAAATATTATCCTAATATAAAGTATATCTTCAAGGTAAAAAGTAAAGGAAGTGGTAAAAAACGAAAAAGTTGGTAAATGTCAGGAGAATTTACCATTCATAGGAAGCTATGAAGGTAATTCTATATCAAATATTAAAGAAAGGCGAGATATTCAATATTACATATTGAAGAAAGAAATGTATAAAGTCTATATGGAAATAAAACACTATCAATATAATAAAAAAGAACAAAAGTCTCTAGGAATAAGACAATTTTGTATAACAAGGGGTATATAAAGCATTTTCAAGGACTCTAACCTTAAAATAAAAACAGATGGAATATACTTCAGTGCTTCTCAAATCTACTTTTAACAACCAATAGTTTAAAGAATAAAAAATAAAGAGTTCAAACTCTACTGCAGTACTGTTTTTAAAGGGTGGAATGGAAATGCATGCTTGTTTATAATGTTCACTCTTCCATTACTGCAATAATGGTATTATTTCTCTTCAGCAATATTAATGAAACTTAACTTTTCTTGAAATACACGTATTTCTATGTATATCTTAATTAGCTTGAAAGAATAAAACAGACTTTGAAAATCTGTTGCTTCGGTGTTTAAATGCTCTCTAAAACTTGCTCTTCATACAGTCTTGAAGCATATATTACTAGCGATTACTGAATATAGAAAAATTAGTGAGTGTGAAATTTGTCAGGATCAAAGTGGAGTCACTTGAGTTGAAACACTGGAAAATTGAGCTGGGGAGGGCCATGAAGAAAGGGTTCTCATTCATGACATTAATAACAAGACCTATCACAAAAGACTCTGCAGAAACCACAACTTGCACAAGGGCCATTGCAACTTCTGCAAGAACAGCTGCTCAGCAACTGCCTGTCCAACCTTGAACAGATACCACCCTTGTTATTGAACCTTTAGCCAAGGATAGTTATCTCAAACTTGTTATGTTATCATCCTCCATTTTCCTTTAAAAAACTTTGTCTTTCTTTACCTCCCTATATATGCACATAGTTTACTTTCGTACACATATTTCAATTGCAATGTCTATTCCTGAATAAATATCATTTTCTTTTAGAGTGTCTCCCTCTGTTTATTTAGGTTGACACGAGGAAGCAATTTCCAAATTTTCAGAATTAAAGCTACCAAATATAACTTCTAAGATTCAGTAACTAAAGCACCTTCCAGTGAGTTAGTATGTTTGATTTTGAGGGTCAGGAGGCAAGGCCAATTAAATGTTTTGGGGTTGAAAAAGGACCATTATTAGTCTTAATGCTGTTTGTATGCTTCTCAGCAGGTGATGTGGCCATTCTCCCCTTGAAAATCTCTCTTTCCTTCTCTCTTTTCCTTCACATCACTTCTTCCTGTTTTCCTCCTATTTTATTTAACTATTGATTCTCAGTCTTGTGCAAGAGTGGCTATTCCTTTGCCTGTGCCTGAGTTCTAGAAGTTGTAAGACAAGGCTGTCCAGTAGAACATTCTCTGGTGATAGAAATGTTTTATAATTTGTGCTTTCCATTAGAGTATCCAATAACCATATGTGGTTAGTGCACTAGAGGAAGTGATTTTTAAATTTTATTTAATCCTAATTTTAAAAATAACCACATGACTATTGACAACTGTAATGAACAGCACAGTTTTAGATTATTCCTATGTTTTTAATCAACACACACTCCTCAGGTCATATAATTTATTTCCACTGGCTAAATGCTCACTTTTATGTTGACTGATTTTAAAACTGTACCTCCAAGCAAAATTTTGCTATAATTTTATTAAATGACACCTCCATATACTTAAACGACCAAACCAGAATCCACACTTATGTTTCTGCACCCCATGACATCCCCATATCTTCTCATTTGATTGTGAAAGTGACATTTTTTCTATTCCAACTTCTAATTTTTTTTTATCAGTCCAGTTCTCTTATTCATTGGCATCACTGCAGTTTAAACCATAGCAGTCTACTATCTAAATTAGAACAAGGGTTCTTAATAAGCCTTCCTGATTCTAGTCTTGGGTCCATAAAATCCATCTCAACAACATAACTGAGAATTAGCCATGTATTCCACAAATATAATCATCAGATTGTAATACTTAAAATATGTCATTCATACTTCATTGCTTTTAGAATATGATCTAACTTCCTGATATGGTCTAATTTGCTTTCCATTTTTCTCCCCAGAATTTAGTCACATCATTAAAAGCCATCTGTTGCACTCATCCTAAAGTCCTTTCAGTTAATAAAACATGGCACAGGACTCTCACACAGGGCTCTAACAGAAATTGAGAGACCTAGTTCAAAATAAAATGGTGCTGATACACTTGTTCCAAAAGCAGGTAAACAATGTCATTGACAATGTTAAGATATAAAAGTATTTTTGTTTCTCCCAAGGCCCCTCTCTCAACCTAGCAGGGTGTCTTTTCATTTTCTATTTAATGACAAGTTTCCTTAGTCATTGGAAGCTCCCATTTCCATGATTCTGCCTCACACCCACAAATGAATCCCCAGAAGTTTGGAATCTCTATGCCCTGAATCACTGTTGGGCAAGAGGCTCTTTATCATCAAGTAACCCTGGAATAGTGAGTTGCTCTGTTATCCCATGGAAGAGGTGGTTGTCATCATGTCTTGTGCTGATGCTGCAGAAGGTACTTGACAACCCTGACCCTCCCCCCTTCACCCTTGCCAAGGCCCCCTCCCAGGGGCTAAGAGTGGCTGAATCCACTGGGCCAGGACTAGGAATGTGAGGCTAAGTGGAGTGCACAGGGCATCAGAGATTTAGGAATAGCTGCAGAGAACCTTTCCCAGGGAGGCAGCAACCACTGATGATTGCAAACCAATTATTTCTTTTCTCATCACATTTCCTTTACAAGACATAAATTTGAAGATAAATTATTAAACATTTCAAGATGGCAATCTTAGAGTATTAAAATACAAATACAGTGCCCCTCAAATAATGTGTCTCTGAAGCCAACCCTTCTTTCAAATTTGGTTCTTACACACGCTGTTCCCTCTGTGTAGAACAGTCTTACTCTATTCCTTCTCCAAAACTCAAATGCCCTTTGTAGAATTTGCTCTATTCATACTTTTGGTTTTTGTAAATATATTTGGTTAGTTCATCAATGATGCCCTTTTCAATTAGAAATTTCAAAAATCTTGAATCTCTATATTTCTGAAGCAACATGTGGTATTGATGTAGGTGGAGAATATGGTTTTTGTCCCTTTGTCCTTTCCACCGTGTGAGGACGTACCATTCCTCCTCTCTTGGGGATGAAGCAACAAGGCACTGTCTTGCACGCAGAGAGGCTTGGTCCTCACCAACTGGTGCCTCATTCTTAGACTTGACAGCCTCCAAAACTATGGGAAAATAAATTTCTGTTCTTTATAAACTACCCAGCCTCAGCTGTTTTGTTAGAGCATCACAAATGGACTAAGACAAAAATTGATACTAGAGAAATGGGGTGTTGCTAAAACAAATATTTTAAAATGTAGAAGCAGCTTTGGAACTGCATGTTGAGTAAAGACTAGAAACATTTTGAAATGAATACTGGAAAAAGACCATATTGCCATGAATGGAGCATCATGTGTTATTCTGTATGAGGGTTTAGAAGAAAAGGAGAGCTTCAGCCTTAGAGATTGTCAAAGTGATGGTGATCAGAATGTTTGTACAAATACAGATGATAAAAGCAATTCTCATGAGGTTTTTGATGAAAATGAGAAATATCTGATAGAAAACTGGAGGAAAGAGCATGCTTGTTACAAACTGGCAAAGAACTTGGATGAATTCTTTCCATGTACTATTGCCTTGTGGAAGGCAAAATTTAAGAGCAATGAGGTAGGATATTGCGGAAAAAAAATATTTAAGCAAAGTGTTCAGGGTGCTTCAAGGCTTTTCTTAACTGTTTAAAATAAAAGAAGAAAGAATGATTATAGACAAAATTTATAATTAAAATGGAAGCATAAGGTAAAGATTTGGAAAGTTCTCAGCCTGATGATGTGCTATGGTTTGACTGTACCCCCAAAAGTTCATGTGCTGAAAACCTAGTTGTTACTGTAACAGTAATGAGAGGTGGGGCCTTTAAGAGGTAGTTAGATCAGGAAGCATCTGCCCTCATGATTGGATCAATGCCATTATCTCAGGAGTGGGCTCCTGATAAAAAAAATAAGTTTGATCCTTATTTGCTGTCTGTCTCATGCATTCACTTCTGGCTTCTGCCATGGGATGAACCTCACCAGATGCTGCCACCATGCTCTTGGACTTGTCAGCCTCCATAATTGTAAGCCAAATAGATTTATGTTCATTATAAATGACCCTGTCTATGATATTCTGTTACAACGGCATAAAATGGCTAGAACACCAGGTAAATAATTAAAAAGTATATTTAGGGGAGACAACCCAAGGTGTGGCCAAGCAACAATCTGATAAGGATATTTGTATGGACAAAAGGAAACCAGGTGCTACTCATCAAGATAGTGGAAGGCTGACCATGAAGGTATTTGGAGTATCTGTAAGAGTTCCATGCTTATTACAGATCTAGAGTACTAGGGTCTTGAGGGCAGAATGGTGTCAAGGGAGGGTCCCAAGGTGCCCATGGGACCTTAGAGCTTTCTTCCCAGGGCTTCCTGAAATCTCTGCTTCCTGAATTCTTGTTTGGTACTCTTCCACCATCACAGCTATGGCTAAGGCAGTCCAGATCCAGGTTGGGTCATGGCTCCAGAAGATATAAGAATTGAGCGTTGGTTATATCCATGTGATGCTAACTCTGCAGGCATGCAGAAGGCGAGAGAATGGTGTAGGTATGGCTACCCACACCTAGATTTTGAAGGATCCCTGAAGAGCTTTGGGGCCCAGGCAAAGAATTGCTGCAGGAGAGGCTACCACAGAGAGCCTCCACTTGGACAATGCTTAGTGGAGACATGGGTGCAGGGCCACCTGCAAGACCCCATACCTGTAGAGTAACCAGTGTACAATACCAGCCTGAGATAGCCATAGGCACCTGACTATAACCCCTGAGAACTGCATCTTGGGGTGTATCCAGCAAAATCATGGGGGCAGGGTCTCCTGGTTTGAGGATTCACTCCCATCCCAGTGTGTCTAAGAAGGTGGGAGATGAAGCCAAAGAAGATTATTCTTAAGACTTAAGATTTAATATCGTTTTCCCTGTTGGGTTTTGGACTCACTTGGGATCTATTACTTCTTTCTACTTGCCTATTTCTCCCTTTTAGAATTAGAATGTCTATGCTATGCCTGTGCCACCATTGTATTTTTGGAGCACAAAATCTATTTTGTTAGGTAGATAGAGATTCTGGGTCTCCTATGGACAAAAGTGGGCACTTTGCCTTGATGCAATTGCTCCCCATCTCCAGTCCTTTCCCTATATGGGGGAGGAGGGAATATCCTACAGATGTGTCAATCATAACTTAGCACACCTGCTGCAAAAGAATGCAGAGGGCTCTAGCCCACGGTCAACCAGCATAGGTACCTTGGAGTCTGGAAAGTGACCTAGAACAACCCGTATGCATAGTAAGGCTCAGGACATGTGACTCCCAACTGTCCAATCCAAGTGGTTCCATGGTGACATCTGAGTCACTAGAGAGGTCCCAATCTGGGCACAATAAAACAAGATGCAGACCATAACCAGGCCCTTTTTACGCGCTTCCTTTGGCTTTCCCTTTGCTGCGACGATGGGTTCACTCATCATCTGTGGTGTAGGTATCATGCTCTGTAAACCGGTATCTTGCTCTTGCCCTATAATCCTATCCTTCTGTCCTCAATAAGCTTAATTTTTGTGCTTGCCTTTCTTTGGTGTGTCTGGTCATTCTTTGGCTGTGAGTGCACTAAGAACTGACATTTTCAGACTAGAACCTGATAGTTTGATTTCACAGGCTAACAGCTGGAGGGGAATTTGCCTCAGGATGGATTGTACCTGAGTTTCACCCAAATCTGATTTAGATTATACTTGAACTTAGACTTTAAAGTTGATGCTGGAATAAATTAAGACTTTTGGGGCCTGTTAGGATTTAATAAATGTATTTTTTTATGTAAGAGACATAAGCTTTTGGGAGTCAGGGCAGAGTGCTATGGTTAGAATGATGTCATCCCCTGCAAAATTCCTGCTGAAATTTAATCATCAGTGCAACAGTATTAAGACGCTTGGCCTTAGGAAGTGGTGGAGTCTTGATGACTCTGCTCTCATTAATGAGATTAGCTTATAAAAGAACTTGATAGAGGGAGTGTAAGCCTTTTTGTCCCTGTCTCCCTTCTGCCATGTGAGGCCACAGCATTGCTCCCCTTTGTAGTATGCAGCAACAAGACACCCTCTTTGAGGCAGAGGCTGGACCTTTACCAGACGACACTGTGATCTTGAACTTCCAGCCTCAGAATTATAAGAAAATAAATGTCTGTATTTCATAAACTATCCAGTCTCAGGTAGCACAAAGGGACTAAGACAATGGATAATGGGAATAAAGTCAGATTTAAACAAAAGATCTCTATATTAGTCTCCTAAGATTTAAAAGCCACAGTTCTTAGCCAAGCCTCAAACTTAATTTGAAAAAAAATCATTTAGAAGTATTAAAATATTAAAATATTATATAAATATGCTATTCTTCATGAAAATGTACTTTATTTTTAAGGAAAAGGCATATAGAAATTTTCTTCTATTAATAAATATTTTTCTCATTTAAAAGATGAGGTTACTTTAAATATATTACTCTTACATATTAGCTGTGAAGCATATTCCAAGTAGGTTTTAAGCTTCCAGCTTCTTCACATATAAACTAGATAAGTTTGGCTGGAGTTTTTCAGGTTTCACAGGTGCAAGTGTGTTTAATAGTTAGATCTTACAGTGAATATATTGAGCCCTAGAGCCATGACTTCAAATTAAAGTACGGCTGCCTGGCAACATTTTGCACATGAACAAGAATCAAGATATAGGCACAATAGAGAATCATGAATAAAGGGACACGTCTTTTAACATTAAAAGTTTAGCTTAAGAATATTATAGTCTCCTGGAGGTTAGTGAAATTCTGTACTATTTAACAGCATTCTGTATTTTCTTGTGTAGTTTATCTACAAAGGACTTACTCTTTTTCTCTTATTTCTTTATGACTACACTTCATAATCACCTTCCATCCTCTGTCTTCAGTCTCTAGTGTCTTCTAAATTTAATGTGATACTCCACTAACACAACTACAAGTTAATTTATACTTCTTCATTTAGGTCAATTAACATCATCATGTTAGCACCAATATTAATTTATTCTTGTCAGACATTTTAAGGTGTCCCATTATAAACATCTATATATACAATATATATTCTAAAACTATATATAGTATTAGAGTATTTATTGCTTAGCAGAGAATTCTTGATCTTAATTATTCTGGTTAGAGATAAACTGTACCTAATATTGTAAAGAAAATTGTACTACAGTTTCTAAACAAATTGTCAATATTCACATATTGTCATTTAACTTGAATAAATACATTAAACCTTCATGTGATGAGATGCCTTTATTTTCAACCTCTTTTATTGATCTGTCTCTACTTCTGGAACTGCTCGAGTTGAGGTGTCCACATGCCGAAATCAAATTTACATTAGCCATTACAAAGGTAGTTAGAAGTCACGCCTGTGCTACTGCTGCTGTTAAGATATCTGCACATGTGTGTGTGTGTAAGTGTGTGTGAGATGCAATTTAATGTCACAAGAAAGGATGAGAGTAAGTGACTGAGGAGATGGTAAAATGAGGGCAGAGGCTCTCAAGACATTCTGAGAATGGAAGCAAGCAGCAACGTCTAAAAATTTAAGAGGAAGCTTACAGAACAAGGTATATTATAAAACACCTGAAGAAAGAAGTTTCACATAAAGGAAGGAATCAACTGAATCAAACACAGCTGACACGCTTAACACAATCAGAACAGAAAAACATTTGTTAGATTTACCAACACTGATTTCTTGGGCAAAATTAAAATCATTGGTTCTTGTGACTAGTGGGGCAAAAATCATGACTTAAAAATAAATGTGTAGGTAAAATAGAGCGGTCAAGAAATTGAGAAGCAGAAGTTTTGAATATTTAATTGAAGAGGGTTCTAATCTCAGGTTCTAATCTCACTAAAAGGAGTCAAAGTGGAGAGAAAGAATCTGGATATTAAAATAATATACTCTAGAATGTAACTTGAGATCTTTTAAGGATCTCTATAAGGAAGCAGAGCTGTATAGCTTTTAAAAGTTCAGAGAGTTTTTAAAAGGAGGAAGAGTAAGAATAATGGTCTAGAACAGTGGTTCCCAAACTGTGGTCACTAGATTAGCAGTATCAACCATTTTGTGAATCTCAGACCTCATCCAAGAACAAGTGGATCAGAAAGTCTGAGGTGGGGCTCAGCAACCTGTATTTTAGTAAGCCATCCTGGTGATTCCAATGCTGGCCAAAGTGACCAGACTGGGGCAGCTACAAATCCTCAATGAAATGGCAGTTTTCAGAAAAGGTAAAGTGAAGCAGAGAAGTGAATATACAAATCAAAAATGAATACAATCCTTGTGATCCTTGTGATCATGGCTCAGGTTTTCCAGACAGAATGCTGAAAATGTGGCAAAAAGAGAAGGGGTGGGGTTGTCCATATGGAGTTACACGGTGTTTAGAAATGTTCAGGAGATAGTAGTCAGGGCTCTTTTGCTTTAGAAACTTGACAGATTATAAACAAGAAAGAGACAGAGAGGGTGAGAGGAAAAGTATTTAATAGTTTACTGTCTGATATCATAAAAGAAACAAGAACTAGCTGGATTCCAGGCCTTAAACAATGTTACTAGTGTCTCCTGCTTTCACTTTTGCTTTTGTTTTTATCTTTTTGTGTTGGCTTCAGTCTCCATTAGGCTCCTTCCAATGTTAGAAAATCAGCCTGAGTTTCTCTATGCTTTAAATCCTTAAAATTTATCACACTTACATCACTTCCCCCATATGATCGCACTGATTTGCACTGCTCATGACCTAGGCTGCAGCCTGTAGTATCGTAGTAACCGGTACTCTGGAGGACCAGAATTTGAGAAGATTGATCGGAGCTTTATATGCATTATTATATTGGGTATGGTTGGCCAGGTGATTGACGACCTACCTAGAAAGACACATTCTAAGAGATGGAATAGTTAATGGGCAGAAAATAGTATTACAGATGGCTACTTCATAAGAATCAAGCACATATACTTGCCCTTTTGGGAATTTTTGAGATAAATTAGCTAGTAAGGCAAAATAGACTGAGTCCTCCTTCTTTCTTTGAACAACGAGTTGACTAGGCTTAGTTGCAAAGACTTAAGCGATGATTGGGAAGCAATCTGACTCAGCAGCTTTTGCAAACTTCCCTAGGTGGTACGGCAGGATTCTGAACTATTGTAGAGAATTCAAATAAGATAAAGACTGAATAGTGTCCATTCAAATCGGCGGAAAAAAAAATTGTGACCTTGGCAACAAAAACTGCATGGGATTGACAGGAAGGGAGCCAGATGGCAGAGCATTGAGAAGTGTGAATGAGAAATGAGGGAGCAGAGGCTGGCTAAGAAAAGCTTTAAAAAAAGCTACATGGTAAAGCAAAGTTAATGAAAATAGCAGTTTTCTCAACTTAGAAGAAATATGATAACAGTCATTATCACTATGTTGTAGCTTTACAAGTAACCATAATTTTGTTCATATTTTTCATACATTCTAAATTATCCACATTGAATATGTATTGCTTTATAGTCAGAAAAAATAAACATACTTTAAAAAAATAAGTATTTAAACTAAAACCCCAAAATGCTACAAGGCCAAAATGCATCAAACTCACAATCCAATTCCTGGCCCACATCCAAATAAGGTGAACATCTGGATCTCCTGAAGCAAAGGGAGAGTTGTGTGCTTGGCCCCGTGGCTGCAAAGTAGATCCAGTAAATTCACAGAAGAGTTCACGTTTATACCCTGGAGCTGTTACGGCAAACTGTACATCTAATTGACAGCTTTTCTGCTGAAAACATCAATAATCTTTCATTGTGCGCTCCAGATCCTGAACAAGACTCTAAGGGCTCATTTCAGTAAGTTATAGCTTCGTAGGTCACCTTTGCAGCAGATTTATGTAAGAGTCTTACAGTGGAGAGGAAAAGGTAGAAGGGTGTTTGGGGACACGCTCTTACTCTCTGAAAACTTGGGTTAAAACTCTACCTTAAAAAAAAAAAAAAAGCATAGCTTACAAAAACCTTTTTCCACGTCATTTTCCTTTAGATTTTGTCTAAAATTTACTAAGCTCTCATATGAAAGTATGACACAATGACAAATCAACATGCACAAGGCAAGTTACTGATACAAAGCTAACTTGAGGGATATTAAAATTGTTTTCTTTGTTCTAGTGAAAGTGGTTTGGAGATATTTACATTTACTGCCAGAGACTGCCTCCTGTTTGAAAACTTAAGCCCTTTTCTGAGAAAGTCTAGACCTGCACAGTCCAGTCTGGTAGCCACCATCTACATATGGCTATTTATTTAAATTTAATTTAACTAAAATGCAATAAAAATGAAAATTAACTTAATCACTCTAACCATATTCCCAGTGCTCAAAAGCCAGCTGTGGCCAGTGGCTTTTATATTGGAGCGTACAGAAGTACATTTCCACCGTCACAGACAGTTCTCTTTTATACCACTGGCATAGGTCTAGACCCTTTTGAAGGTTAACATGTGCCACTATTCCAGAAGCAGTTTAGGAATGAGCACTTCTTGTATTTAAAGGTTGTTATAGTAGAGACTGCCAGTTTTTTTCTTAGATCGATATCCATTTATTACCTGATTCCATTTTATCAATACACCATTTCTCACTCTCCCTTGAGGGTGAAAATACCAAGTAACTAAGTCTCAGCAAACAGAAGATGAACATATTTTCTGTTTAGCAGCCTGCAAGAAAATTTCTGAAAGAGAAAACTAACACCTGAGCTATGATATTAAACTGAGGGAATGAGCTCCATTTAGAATTAGTAAGGTGAAAGTCATAGCCAGGAATGATAAAGTGGAAACAGGAAAGAATTGAGATATCTAAGATATTTGTGGAGAATTGCTGCCATGGTAATACAGGATAGAGTATAAGAAATATATCTGTGCCATGTCTAACACATTGTATTTTAGGTATTAATAATTCAGACCCAAATCTTACTGTAAAGAATTTGCTTTTGTGGATGTAGTTTTCCATGATAATAATCATCTCTGAGGCATTGTAGTCCCTGGGCCTCCCATGGACAAGTGTTTGAAGGCAATGAATAGCAGGTAACAGTTCTTCATACTGAGAGGATTGTATACATACTGATAGTTATTGACTCAAATTTATTCTCATGTCTGTTTGATTAAGTGAAAAGTGATTTGGTTGATGAGAAAATGAATGACTCTAATTTTGCAAACACATACTTCATTGTAGTCTCATCTAATCATGAATGTATGTCTGTCTAATGATATGCAAGAAAAATGTATTAGTTTTTAAAACTTTTCATTTTTACTTATAAAAAGGAAAAGCTTGAGCTTTTGTATGTCTTTTGGTTTTCTTCCCCCTTCTTTCTTTTTCCTGAGAGGATTTGAAAATGGTAAACAAAGGAGAAGCAACTCCCTTAAAATTATGAAGATAAAAAGCACATATTAAGAGAAGCAGAAAGTTAAAAGTTTTGTTCTTTGAACAGCTGAACGTAGTGTAAAAATCAATTTTTATTTGGTCAACCACGATAGCAGTATCTGTTATATGCAAATGAAATAAAATTCTGTACTATAAAAGGACTTTTGTAGAAAAGTCTAGATATGTGAAAGGATTGGGGCCTGTGATGTGAGGCCATTTTAAATCTGGATTTCTATGATCATGTGTGAACAAGGAAAAGGACTCATATGGAAGTAATAGTGGGACATGCAAAGGTGATCACTACATCTCTGGTTTCAACTCACTCGTTTGAAGCTGAATTCTACTACTAATATGATCACAGTAAAAGACTCATCCCAATATACCCACCGTTCCCTGCCTGAGTCTGAGCTCACTCATTTCTGTGCTTCAAAGACTTCCATTAACCTCCTTGGTGAGATCCTGATTTGACAGCCTGCCTGCTTCTGCATTTTGCACAGCCCCGGATGGTTTCACCAGTGATTGCACCAATAAGAATTTCCTTTTGTTTGAAATAAGATACCCTTTATCAACAAAGTTCTTTATTGGGCATAGATGGGACAGGCTTGCAGTAACTTATTTATTAGTTGAAGTTAAGTTCCTTTGCTAAAGGGAAATAGAGGCTTGCCATGGCATCCTGAGATGAAGTAGGAAGGCATAAAAGCCTAGAGACACCTAATATCTTATTGAAAGAAAACTAAAATCACTTATTCCAATGTGTGAAATACATATATAATTATGTTTAAAATAATTTATAAAATTATCCTACAAATTTACTTAACTTTTGTCATTTAAATGGTCTTATATTCTATCAATAATAATGTATTACTTAAATTTTTCCTCTCTTTTCCATAGGTTCACCTAGTTACTCAAATATCATTTACCTTTTTAAAATAAGTACGTTAACAATCCCCCCAAAATTAACTTTAATTTCATTTCCCACAGGCTACCAGGTATATCAGACTTTTTCTGTTATCAAGCTACCAGCAAGGTTTATCAAAGAAAACAATAATTCTGATAAGTTCATGAGCATTTAAATAAAGGAATAATATTAGGTCATATAAAACATAGCTCTAGCCTAAAATATTCCATTCCAAATTAGTTATTGTTTGTTCATTCATATTTAATATTCAATATTCAGGGTATTTTCCTGGCTGCCCATTTAAAATATCAGCTCTAGGATTTTTGTTGAAGACTATGATGATGTAGCTGATATCAAACTAATCTTTGCTGAGAAATTATTAAAGGTGAATAAAATAAAGCCACGGTTGTTTACAGGAATCAGAGAATAATTAAGGTAGCCAGAACAAGAGAGACAAAATTCTGGAAGAAGAGAAAAAACATGCTAATTTAAACTGTGCATTAAAAACTAAATTTTCTTCCAGGGAATTTGCTGATTTCCACTGTGAGGCCAAACTAAATCAGAGTGTAAAACTTACTGCAACCTCTTTGGAACTAGGCAAACAAAGTTTAGAGCACAGGAATGCCAAAGAGCTGGAACATGAAGGCAAAAGTTCTTGAACAATAGAAAACAACAGAGTGGTAAGGCTAATATCCTGCTTGCAATTTCTCTTTGATAAAATAGTTTACACTTAAGCTGCACAGGCACTTGGAAAGATGTGTAAAAACCAAGGTAATAGATACTGCTTAAAGGATAAAATTCTAAGCAGGGTATTCAATAGTTTCATGTGCCTTCAAGGCTAAAAATGTGAATTCAGGGATTTCTAAGAAGAGACACAAAGAAAATAACCTAGGCATTGAAATACTTTTGAGAACTTTTATGGCTTGAGTCAAAAGGGGTATATAGTATTTAATAATATACCACTCTTTACTCTTTTGATTATCTCCCTGTAAAGTCTTTGCCAGTAAGATAAAAAAGTAACTCATTATGAGTAGAAGACATCATCATCTAGAGGCTCAGCATTTATTCATTCACAATTGTGCATTTAATCAAAATTTATCATTCATGATATGAAACAGTACCAATGACCACAAATCTCAGGGGAAGAAAACAGATGGCAGAATATCATTCACACATTATCTGGATACTGATGTTTTTAGTAATGTTTAAAGTAAGTATGAATTATATTTTCAAAAAAATACAAAATAGATAATTTCATCAGAGGTATGAAATATTGAAAGGAAATAATGGAGCTAAAATATATAATAATGTAATATAGAATTAAAAGCATGGGCTTAACTGCAACTAGGACCTAGGAAAAAAAGAGGATTAATACATCAGAAAATGTACTGGTAGAAAAATGAAGGTGGAAGTGAGCAGAGTAGGGAAAGAAAAGAGACACAGAACAGACGTTAAGAGACATATTCAGCATAGTGAAATATTCCAAAATGTGATAATTGGATTTCCAGGGGGAGTGAAAAGGAGCAGAAACAACATTTGGAAAGACAATTAAAAATAAAAAACAATTTGTGAAATACATCATCCTACATTTTCCAAATTTTATGCAAAATCCAAGGAGAATACACATAAGAAACCATAACTAGACACACTGTTTTAGTTTTCTAGGGCTGCTATAACAAATTACCACAAACACAGTGGCTTAAAGTAACAGAAATGCATTGACTCACAACTCTATCCTAAGTGAGGTATCTCAAGAATGGAAAAACAGCCACATGTATTCTGTAATAAATTGGAACTAACAGAGGGGCGCACATGTGCACAGAGGAAAGTAAAACTCACTGGAAATCAAGCGGGCAGGAGAAGGACTAGGGAGGGGCAAAAGTTTACCTAATGAGTAAAAAGAACACTATTAGAGTGATGGGCACGCTTTAGTGCTGACTCAGGCACTACAAAAGCTGTCCATGTAACAAAAACATTTGTACCCCCATAATGTTTTGAAAATAAAAAAATAAATAAAGAGGAACAATGCAATCCAAAAAAACGAAGAAGAAGAAACAAAGAAAAAGAAAGAAAGAAAACTGTCCTCATAAACAAACAAACAAAAAACGTACCATTCTAGTGTCTTGTGACATTTGACATGGAAAAACATATTCTTTACATGTTGAATTTATTCGGTATGGAGAAGTACTAATTCTTAAGCCACATATGATAATTTGCCTAGTATTATAATTAACTGTTCTATTCATCATCTGTTTGATTTTAAACTTGTTTCTGAATTTTTTCAATAAGATGTATTTTCTTGGATTCGTGTTCCTCTCCAACGGAAAAACAGGTTTTTAGAGTCAAGCCTTTGTTCTTGATCTGTCTTTGAGTTAAGTACATTGGCAAGTTAAGGTATTTTTGTGCAAGTTAAGGTATCCCAAAATGTACCTGAGGGTTTTCAAAAGAGTTCATGAAGGAGGTCAGGGTTATGCTGGATTTTTTAACATCTAATTTTAAATGGGCCTTTGTTAATGTAATTACCGATAATCTCTGTGAAAGGGAAAATTCAAATATAAATGGGGGTGGTTAAATCAATTTAGTGCCCACACCAGATTTAATAAATTTAATAATTCACCTCAATTCGATAAATACTTCTTGGGCTTCTATGGATTTTAAAACTACATGATAATATCTGAGTGCGGGAGAGGGAATAACCCAATACCAGATCCTCTTCAAGATATTAGCAACAAAAAAGATTCAACTCCAAGCACATTTGTCACAGAAAGTCAAGGTTTTTGAATTGAAATACTTGATTTTCAAACTTATCTTTTGTGAAGTGTATGTTCAAGTCCTTCTGCCATTTTTAATTGGTTTGGTTGTTTGTTTCTTACTTATAGGAGTTAGCTTATATGTTATGATTACAAATCTTTTTCAAATATAAATATTGCACATGTCTCCTCTATCTTTGTGATGGCCTTTTCATTCTCCTAATGGTGTATTTTGACGCTCATTCTTAATGGTGATAAAGTTTAATTCATCAGTATTCTCCTTTAAAATCATTCCTCTTTTATGCAATTTTAACTATCCAAAGTTTAAGAAGATATTTTAAGTATATGATCCATCTTGGATTGATTAATTATTACTGTTTTTTATATAGCAAAGTAAAAGCTATAATTTCTTTTTCTCATAATAAATCTCTTAAATTCATCCATCAGCATTTATTTTTTAAAAAAACACACACCTTTCTTCTATTGTATTTCAGAATAACTTTATCATAACTTTAGTGGCCATACTTATATTGATCTATATCTGGATTATCTTTTCGGGTCCATTGGTCAGTTTTGCCTATGCTTACATCTTCATTACACCATTTTAATTATTGACACATAATGATAATTGTCATTAATGTTCATATACATCATCCAACTTTATTTTTCTTTTTCCAAGAGTGTTTTTACTATGGCTTAAAGTAGTTCTATATTTATTTTAGGTCAATATGTTATTTTTCATCCATCCTTAAAATTAGTTTACCAAATGCTACCAAAAAAGCCTTTTGGAATATTTTTATGGGTTTTAATTGAACCTATCATCATTTAATGAGAATGAAATGTGATTCCAGCTCATTTATAGGTAAAACACATACCTTCACATCTAAGCTTAGCTGTCTATAGCATCATATTTAAGAGAAATCACTTAGTTCTGGCCTATCAGATGGTTGCTTTCCTTGAGGCTATACCAAAAGTTAAATGAAAGAAAATAGATCCTACAAACATATGAATGATAAATTATACA
This sequence comes from Lepilemur ruficaudatus, assembly GCA_963574885.1. Lineage (NCBI taxonomy): Eukaryota > Metazoa > Chordata > Mammalia > Primates > Lepilemuridae > Lepilemur > Lepilemur ruficaudatus. The sequence goes on along the minus strand of CAUYRT010028294.1, from coordinate 31,009 downwards.
ATTTAAAGTTTTCCCACTTATTTAAAACAATGCTTATGAAACATTGATATTTTTATAATATTAATACTACCAATCCATGATCCCACTACTGTATATTCCAACATTTTAAGTTGGAATCATTTGTAGTTTGTATCATTTTTTGGAGGGACAGCCTATGTTTAGTAAAGTACATAAAATGAACTAATGTTACGTATATATCTAAATAATTTTGACCCAATAATCCTCACTGAGACCAAGGTATAGAATATTTCCACATCCCCTTAGGTTCCCTCATGTACTTTATCAGTCTACAGTTTCCATCCTACTCTTTCCATTTCCATAAATATCAAAATTTGTTATGCCACTTTGTGAAAATAAGTAAATGAAATCATACAGCATGTATTAATACTATTTTTTGTGTGGCTTCCTTTACTCAATGTAACATTTTTGAAAGTCACTCATGATGTTGTGTGAACACAAGTACATACACATACACATATAATGTATTCCTATTTAATTAATATTCATTTTTATGGTTTATCAAAATTTATTTATTCATTGGAATGTTAGTAGGCATTTTGGTTATTTTCCATTTTTGAATTATCTGACCAGAATTGAAGTATGGGTCAAGTTGTAACACTGTTTCATTTGAGATACATAAATTTTTTATTTAAAAAGTAATTTTTAAAAAGTTAATCTTCTATAGGACCTCTCTTCCATTAGCCTGTTTCACTTTATCTTAGCCTTTTAACACAGTTAAATTTTAATGAATATATCACATGCCAAATTGTCTCCCTGCTCTTCTGGTTTTCCCAAATGGAATATTGTTTTCGTGTGAAGAACAAGAAGTGAAATAACTGGTTTGCAAATACAGAAGTGGGGGAATTATAATGACTAATGAATATTTATGTATGAATTGTTATATAGGGTCAATATTCTATTCTACCTTCCAGTTCCAGGGTTGAGAGAGGAAAAACTAGTGAGAATATTGTATGTGAAAATCTCTGCCACAGTCTACTTACATTCACTGTGATTACATTTTCTCCTCGTCTCTGCCTGCAATGATAATATGATTATCACTTCATCAAAGACCATGTGTTCAAGCATTTGTTTGACTCTCTGCTTTCTTCAATATGGCTGCTGTTTGATATGCTGTCATATCACACACAGTTGATAAGCTGTCTTAAGTGTTATTAAACTATGAAGGACTAGTGGTTGAAATATGATTATAGTATATTTGATTTTATATCTGATACTTTTGGTATAATCTCTGTTAATTAACTAAAATAAGTTGGATTTTTTAAATTTTCTATGAGAAATTTTGTATTATTATTATCTGTATATGTATAATTGGTAAAAAAAAAAAATTACCTGTAAAACCTAGTACCTTTTGCAGATAACATTTTCTTAAAAAATATATAAAAAATAATTGAAATAAAATAAGCTATATTTGTTTAAATTGTACACTTTGGAAGTTTTAGCATATGTATACACTTATAAAACTGTCACAACAATAAAGATAATGAATATATTATAACCACAAGTTTCTTTGTGCCTTTTTGTAATAATCTCTTCTACCTTCCTCTCCCTGGCAAACCACTTTCTACAACTGAAGTGCTTTCTCTCACGGTAGATTAGATTGCATCTTCTTAAATTTATATAGATGGATTCATATGCTTTTTTGCTTGGCATATGTATTTTGGGAATCAACCTCACAATACTGTATAGCTCAGTATAGCTGTATAGCTCATTCCTAGTAGAAGTCATTGAATGGATATATAATAAGCTTATTGATGGACATTTATTGTTGTCCCCTAATTTTTATTTTTTATCCCTCCAAAATTAAATTGATGCAAATATTCATACGCAAGTGTTTCTGTGGACATGTTTTCATCACTCTTAAGTAAACACCTAGGAGTGGGACATGTAGATGATGTAATAGGTGTATGTTTAACCTTAGAAGGAACTGCCAAACTGTTTTGCTTTTTTGCATCCCACCAGATGGATATGAGGCTTCTAGTTGTTCTTCATTGTTATCAACATTGGTATAACCAACCTTTTTAATTTTACACTTACCAAAGGTATGTGATGATATCACCTTGTGTACTTAATTTGCGTTTCCCCAACAATTAATGTAGTTAAGCATCTTTGCTTGTGCTTGTTTGCCATTTCATTATCATCTTTGTTGAAGTGTCGGTTGAAAGGACATGTTTAATTTCATTTTTTTCCTAATTGAGGTTTTGGACTTGTTTTTATATTCTGGATATTTTATTAGATATTTAATTTGCAAAAATTTTCCCCAAGTCTATATCTTATAATTTCATTGTCTTCATAGTGTTCTTTAAAAAGGAGATGTTGTTAATTATGATAAAGTACAAATTAGCATATTTAAAACTTTATAGATTTTTTTTTTGCTTTGATACTATTTCCTTTCTCTTTCCACTTTGAGATAAATTTGTTCTGTTTCCTGTTTTCTCTAATCTGTTAACATGATTATTGATTTGAAAACCTCTTTTCTGTCCTAATGTAGGAGTTTATTGCTATGAATTTCTCCCTTTGTACTGCTTTAGTGGCAATCCACAAATTTTGTTATATTGTTTGCATTTTAATTAAGTTAAAAGTACATTTTAATTTCTTTTTTGATATCTTCTTTGATCAGTTCATTTTTTAACAGTACGTTATTTGATTTTCCAATATTTAGTATTTTATCATGTAACTTCCTGTTATTGATTTCTGACACACAGCTGCACGCTGGGGACACCAGGAGAAAGAATAGTCAGGTCCTTGATGTATCCATTGAACAGCCAAACCAATGCCAGCACTTTCCTTCCCCCAAGTTTCTGCATTTCCACTGTCTTTTAACATCATCTTTTAATGACTCTATTATCAGTACATGAATTAAACTTCTCCCACTGGGACTTGACATGTAGTTGGGGAAGGGAATTAGGGGTCTCAAAAAGGGGAAGGAAATCCCCTAAAACTGTGGTATGTGAATAGCTGTACAACTTGGTTGATTTACTAATAATCATTGAATTGTACACTTACTTAAAAGGGAGTAAAGACATGATATGTAAAAAAGTAAAAAAATTAAAAACATTTTTTTAAAAAAAAACTTAAATTACACTTTCCCTTCAAATTTGTTCCTTCATAGTGTTTTCTATCTTACTGGCTGGTACGAATATCAACTCACCTCACAAGCTGGAAACTAGAATATCATTCTTAGTCATCCACTCTCCCTTATCTCCCATACCAATTTGCTACTAAGTTTTGCTAATTCCATATTCTACTCTCACATCCATCCTTACCTCTACATTCTGCTCTCCATTAATGTGACAGTTTTCTAACTTGCCCTCTACTTTCCAGCTTGATCCCTTTATATTCATCTGATAATGCTATAAGCAAACTTGCTAGAATTCTACACTACTTATGGTAGTCCTACTATTAAAATTATTTTGTGGTTCCCCATGATTTCAATATGATCTCACAGTCCTGTGTTAAACATACAATTCATGGACAACTTTACCTCTGCTTAACTTTTATTTTCAAGCCCACTTCTGTCCACATCTTGACCCACCTTCACTATGCAGAACTATTTATCTTCTCTGAATGTTGGACTATTAATATTCAATATGTCTGCCTTCAAATGTATAGTGTTGCTTCAGAAGTAGACTATCTCTTCTTATATTCCTTTATTTCTTAACTAACTCTTAATCTTTCCCCAAAATTCAGTATCAATATGAATTTCTAGCCTTCCTGGAAACTCTGTTCATAGTTCTTAGATATGCCTTCTCAGTGCCTGAGCACACATTATGCTCATTTTTAAATTGTTATAATGGGTTGATACACTGTTTCTTGGTCTGCCTGTACATTCTTCATCATATTGTAGTCTTAAAATAATCTTTTAAACTTTCTTCCTCTTGTAGATGCACAGAACCTGCTAATTATCCCCAGTCTACTGAGCATCCATCCAACTTTTCCCAAGTCACCTTTTGGAAATCACGTTAAGATTCCGTCATGCTTTGCAATTAAATAATCTCAAACCAGATCATTACTCTACCAGAACAAGTATTCTTTTTATCAATTCAAATTACAACAAGCAAAGAAAATAATCACATAGTGAATAATGTAAATAATTTCATGAAACATAAGTTGTTAGTCCACGCCTGGGGTACTTCCTAGTTCATGGCAAGTTTCCATGGTACCAAGTCGGGATATTCCCTATGAGTGAATCTCTGGGCCTTGTCCTGCCTGAAAAGTAAAAATGATATTTTGAAAAATAAATTCCTATTGAATTATAACCCAAGTTATAAATTACTTGAAATATTTTTCTCTTGAAATGATACTAAGCATCTTTTTCTAAATATTTTCATTTTATCCCATCTGGGCTTTTCTGAGAACAAGTTGTTTCCTCTGTGCATGTGAAACAAGGTAATCATTTGGTTGACATTCAGCCAAGTATGTATGCTCCTTAGTGCCTTTTTACCTTGCAGAGAGAAAATGCTTGCATCTTTGAAATGCTGACATTTCATCAAGTGAAAAATAGAGTATCATTTTAAAGTTATCTCCAGATATATTAATATATGTGTTTTTGTGCCTGGCATGTTGTAGAGAAATGTATCAGTCAACATTCAGGAAGAAAAGAGAACTAACACAAACTAGCAAACTCTGGGAAGGGTTTGATAAAGAGACTATGGTGTCACAGAAAATACAGGAAAACCAAAAGGGAAACTGCAGGCCCCAGGGTGCCTATGATTACCTATGTCCTTTAAAGAGTAATAAGAGAGCAAGGTCACTGGAAACCAGGGTAAGTAGCTGTAGGCAAGAATGAAGGTTTTTGTAGAGTTACAGCAAGTCTGAAGCATATACCAAAGGAGTGAGCCAAAAGAATCAATACCACAACCTCACTCTTCACTCTTTCTCAGATCTCCTGGTGTTAGCACTTCTAACCCATGCGAAGCCAGAAGCAAGGAATCCCATGTCGTCTACACAGGTCAGGCTCCCAGAACACAGAGCAGGTAAAGAGAATGGAGAATGAATTGAGGGACATGATGAAAGATCTCCAAGACTGTCCACTCCACTACCCCTCTGCATGCACCCTTGCATTTATGCTGGTGAAAACTTAATTTTTATAACACAGAAGAACTTGACAAACCAGCAGCTGCCATATCACCGTTGGCTGGTTTTAACTCAGTTCAACTTCCACCCTGGAAATGAATGTATTGTATATCACTAGTGTTCTCCTTACACGGTCGTGGAGTTAAGGTGAGGGGAAGAGACAGTCATTATAATATAGTACAGTTTTCCCTTCTTTAAGTGATAAGAAAAAATGCATCTGTGGTCATGTCCCCATTTTACCAGTACCCTGCCACCACTTCTCTTTCTCTCAGGTAGCCAATCCGCTGCACGACTTTTAAACCAATGGAATGAACTTAAACTTCATCCATTGGAGTTATTTTCTGTTTGAGTGTGCCTCAGTTTTCCACTAGACAAGATTATTAAGCAAGAAAGTAGTAATAGGTGTACCAATGACTTACTAGGTTTCCCAATATTGTTCTTTTATAATAATCTTCATAGTGGACCAGGAAACAATTTTCCCTTGTTGATTCAGAACAATCTCCATGGCCAGTGCATATTCTCCTTCTCGTCATTATTCAACATCAAGAGCAGTTCAGCTTGGTCAGAGTTCGGCCATGGATTTTTAATTCAACAGAATTCTAACTGCAGTGAAAAAATTCTTCCTTTTGGGGGCTCAGTGTTCTCCAAACCAATCAAGTCTAAAGTTTAGGTTAAAAAAATTCTACAAATCACTTGTTAGGGGTAATCATACAACTGACCGTGTCAGTTCCATCCCTTGGTTCCCAACCCTACACATTCTAATTACAGAGTAAATAATTTATATGCATTGCTTATGGCAGTTGCCACATTTTATAAGATGACATCCCAACTTTACAGGCACTGCATCTTAGCCTTCAGCAAGTTATTCTAACCCTTTAACTAGGCTAGCTTTTTTCTGGGTAATGTAACATAATAGACCAGTTAATTCTCAGAGTGTGAATCCATTGCCACAATTCCTTTCTAGTGAAATCTGTCCAACAGTCAGAGGCAATATTGTATGGGGAACCACAAAAATAGATAAAGTCATTGCTAAGAAGTAAAATTTCCTCTCTATGCTCCCTCAAAGAAGAAATATATAATTACATTTCCACCAAATTGTCAGCTATTTTCCCCAGGTAAGTGGGAAGACAACACGGATTCAGCATTGGTTTCTGCTCTAGGCATGCTAGATACTCAACAGTGGTAATATCCAGATTAGCCTTGATGAGAGGAAGCCCACATTGTTGAGCTCATGCCTGCCTCTATTGCAACTTTATACTTGAGGCCATTGAGCTAGCACCGGGGAGTCTGGGAAAAGAAGCTGTTATTTATATTAATAGTACTGGTTATCTCATATAACTGGTAATTATGCTTTCTTTAAAGCAAATGATTTTTGATAGGTATTTCCATGCAACATAAATATCTTCACACTCCAGGTCCATGCATCCACGTACCTTTCCCTGAGACTTTCTGCACTATTTTCCAATTTATTTTTTAAGCCACTAGTCACCTAATCAAAGCACTAGCTCATGCCTGTGAATTTAGATAGATCTCTAGTTTGGGCTTTCTTTCCTTTCACAGGATTGAACCACCAGCCCAAGGATCTGTCCATGAGGGTAATTTCCCTTCTCCATTCACTTTTAGAGCTACTGCTGAGTGAGAACAAAGGGAAGAAGCCATTCAGTTTTGACTGATGTCAGCAGAATGTGCAGGTAGAGTCACAAATCTGGTTCATGATATTTCCTGTTCTATTGAGTTTGAACAGTGGCCATAGGTGTAAGCGTAGGGGAGAAGAAGAAAAGCAAAAGGAGATCTAGTATAGGAATCTGTGACACCTGCTCAGGAAGTTTTTCTTGAACTTTCTGATCCTACTAAAACCCAGTCTCCAAAATACCATTTGCATTATAAAGTTTAATACTCTTGTACGAATTCATTTTTTTAATTTATAAAAGTATTTATATATAAAAATGTATGTATTTTGTATGTGGGTACTTATTTATATTTGTAGATCAGATAATAACCAGAGCACAATGGGCAGTTGAGTTTGAATTATAATTTTGTGTCTCATTGTACGTTTCCTACTGACAATGTAATAATTTACCACAAGCTTGGTGGCTTAAAAAATACATATTTATCCTCTTACAGTTCTACAGATCAGAAGTCCAAAACTCAAGGGTTGCATTCTTTGTGGAGACTTCAGGGGGTAATCTGTTTTCTTATTCTTTCTATCTTTTAGGGGACATTTGCATTCTTTTGCTCATGGCATCATTCTCCATCTTCACAATCAACAGTGTAGCATCTTTCAACCCCTCTCTCCCTCCTTCTCTCCTCCTGTCTCTCTTTCAATGCTCTGCTTCTATCATCTCTCTCTTTTATTTTCTTTACTTTGATCCTCTTGTTTTACTCTTATTAGGACCCATGTAATTACACTGAGCCCACATTGGGATAAGCCAGAATAATTTCCCCACCATCTCAAGATCCTTAACTTAATCACATTTGCATGGCGCTTTTTGTTTTGTAAGGTATCATATTTACAGGTCATAGGTTCTAGGGATGAGGATATGGTTATCTTTGGGGGAGGGATGATTATTCAGCCTACCACACTCATGTAAAGTGTTTCTGTCTCAACCAAGACCTATAAGGTTCAGTAAGAGCCTGATACCACATTTCAAGTTATGAAATAATGAAAATTATCTCTCTGACACAGACACTTTCGGTAACAGTGGTTTCTGGGTCATAAGTCCCAAGTGGTAGGGCATTTTGCACAGCAACCTGTATCTATTATAGATCCCTTCTTGCTGTGGGCCCAATTCAAAATTAGTAGTTGTTCAAATTGCCCAGGATATAGATGGGAATAATATAGCCTAATATGATATATATTGCCTTCAAGATAAAAAAAAAAAAACACTAAGTGTCACATGTGTTTATCAATAATGATTGTTGCAAGGTATAACATTTTTTTTTCTTTCTATGGCATAAAAAAACCTGCCCCAGACCAATAAATTCCAAGATATCTTATCAATTTTACATGTCCCTCAATGTTAATGGGTTTACCCGCCACCTTTAGTACCTTTGTGGTTTTACAAAGGCTCTATGATGCTGGCTACTTTCTGCCTATTCATTTTGATACAATTCATATATCAAGAATATAATGTATCAGTGTTGCATTCTGTGCAGTATCAAGACAATGCATGTGCCTAGTCCAGAATATTTTATGACAGCGAGCTGGAGGGTTGATATAGCCCTGAAACAAAACGGAAAAGGTAAACTCATATTTATCATGTGCCAGAAAACTGCTTATGTTTTCCTTTGCTGGTAGAGATAGGGGGGAAAGACATTGCTGTTTCAATAGCTGTATACCAGGTGTCAGGGCTTGTGTTAATTTTCTCCAGGGGAGATACCATATCTGGAAATGCAGCTGTGATTGGAATCACTACCTAATTATGTGGGTGATAATCGACTGTCATTCTCCTTGACACATCTGGCTTTACACTGTGCAAATAGACATGTTAAATGGGGATGTGGTGGGAATTAGCACTCTTGCATATTTCAAGTCATTGATGATGGCACTAATCTTTGTAATTCCTCTAGGGATGTGATATTTTTGTTTGGTTTTGTATTCTATAAGTCAGGGTTAGACAGGTGCAGTTCTAGTGGTTTCTATTTGGCCTTTCCGACCATAACAGATCTCCCTCTATGGATCAAAAAATCAGTGGGGATTTTGATAGTTACTACTTGTAACCATACATTGTATAAATATTTAGATGAGAAAAATAACAATAGAATGGGTCTGAGTTTTCAAGAGAGGTGATTTGGGCGAAGACTCCATTTATAACCTGACCTCCATAAGTTTCCCACTTCATTGTTAGTTCCAGAAACAGTTCAAATCCAGGAGATAATAATTCTACAGATTTGATATTTTCTTTCCTGCTGAGAAGATATGAAGGCAGAATCAAGGTATATATCTGTGACCATAACACAAGGTATTTTTTTTTTCTGAATGGATTCTGCCTTCCCCTCAACCAAGATGTTCTTGGTATATAGACTGGCTTCATTTTTGGAATGGGTTAAGAGGCCATGAATCTCCACTGTGGTGATTCAAGTAAGGTTTCCATCTTCCACATTTAAAATTTTTCTTCTTATATATGTCAATAAGTACCACATTAGTTTGGTAACCTCATTCATTTATAAAACCCTAAGAAATAAATTACTCAGCACCCTATATCACTGAGAATAAAAGAAGAAAAAAACCTCACCCTCTCTATATGGTTTATGGCTCTAATGGTTTCCCTCGTGTCTCGGAGAGTTCAAGGCTACCACCTGGCCTCTATCTAGAAACAATCTCATTATTCCCACTGAAATCAAGCAACTCAATTCCATTATAGTATCTCCCAAATCACCTCCATTTTACAGAGCTTAGGCATCACAGAGCTGTTCCAGACTTCTGGTGGCATCATGAAAGCATTCCTTCAACGCTTTGGTAAAGGGTGAGACTTTTCAGTCTCTCTCTCCTGGGGCGTGCGGATACGGAATGACTGAGCAGGTTGCACATAATAGATTCATTACAACATTCCCATCTCTCTGAGACTCTAAACAACTTAGAATTCTCTGCCAAATACTGCCCTGCCCCAAATTGAGCAATAAAACTTATTGACATCTTGTAATTCTTTGTTTGTATAGGTGGTAACTTACTGAAATAGCCTTCAAATCATTTTTTCAGTTGTCCTTAAAAGCTGTGCTTGAATCTTTAGTATAGTTTATTTTTTAATTCTGTCATAATAGGGTGAGAGGAAACTTAGGGAGGTGACAGATTTGTTTATGGCCTTTATGGTGGCGATGATTTTACAGGTGTATACTTATCTACAAACTCATCAAGATACGTACCCTTAAATATGTACAGCTTTTTATATGTGATTCATTCCTCTATAAAGTGGTTTAAAAAATGCTGTCTTGGCTGGTGTTGAGGCTCTGCCAAAATGTTGGTCAGGTCCCCTTCTTGAAGAGCTGGTCAAGTCCACACCTGAAACTCCTTCCCTTATCAGGCTCTCATGTTACAGGCTACCATGCACCTAACCTACTCACCCCAGGACCAGGTACTAGACAACTTAGGACAAATTCTACACCTAGGACACCACAAAATTATTCAAATTAGCCAATCCACAGGGAGCAAGGGAAATCTAGCTAACTCTTCCCCAGTCGACATACATCTATACACTGCCCTCCCACCCCCATACACCTCCAGCTTGCAGTTACTTTGTCACTAGGTACAACCCCCTGAGCAGCCCTCCCTGGCAGTCCTTTCTTACTTAGTGCTGTAAATAACAAAAAAGTTCTGCCTTTTACCTACCCTAGTGTCAATGTGTTATGTCCTTCCACCAAAAGCTTATTAAAGTTTAGAAAATATTGTCTGACACTGTGAGCTGCATGGTGTGGTCATGACCACTTACTCTTGGATAACTTCTTAAGAGGATTGCTCTTGGACTACCAACCAGCTATAACCCAACTCCAGAACCCATGAGCCAGCTTTTGTGTTAGACTTGTTGGTCACTGCTACATCCACTGGTGTTGCCACGTCTCCCCTTGCCCAAATTTCCTCAGCATCATACAATTCAAGGCAAAAGTTCTAATTTCTAAATTACAAGCACTAAATACTATCCCAGATGTGGGCCCACCACAAGGTAGTAATAGTGATGGGTCACTTAAGCTGCGCTATCCAGGTCAGGCTTTCTGGTGGCTTTCTGGCCACAGCCTGTGTCTGGCAGAAGCCTATTGCAGGGGCTTGACAGGTATTTTACATCGGCATTTCTTTATAATTACTTGGGTTAGAACTCGGATGTGTCTGTGTGTTACTGGTGACTCCTACAGAGGAGGATGTTGGTTAGGCTATGTCATGGTAGAAAATGGCACCTGTTGCTCAGGTGTGGGTAGCAGCCTACCTGTCCTCTTTGTTGCCACATATCTTGCTGCTGTTTATCCCTAGCAAAATACATGATCTCTAAACTCTCAGGGGTATTATGGGTTACATCCTTGAAGACCAGTAGTCTAGTGTTTAATCAAATAGGGGTTTAATCCAATATCTCATTCCTGCATGTTTCCACGCCGACCTGAACTCCTGCTAAAGTTTTGTAATTGCTTAATAACCCAAGACCCCTAGCCAAGGTGTGTGTGCCTCAATGAGAACTCCATATATCTATGTGCACCTGGTCTGATTCTTTGGATGAGAGGTCTAACTGTACTGCACCAAGGAGTACAGAACTCAATTGCTAGAGGGTGGACTTGGAAACCTTAGAATGAGAGAGATAATAATATTCCTTTCCTCTTGACTTTTTCCTATCACCACCTAGAAGGTCCATACAATGATTTATTAGACAGTCAGAAACTAAAATATGCATCTTCAGGGGCCTAGAATTCCAAAACAAGAAAGAAAGAAAGAAAGAAAGAAAGAAAGAAAAAATAAATTAAAAATAATAAACCCACAATGGCAGTGACATCTCAAAATGTCATCGTGGCTGCAGGGGACTGTTCCAAATTGAAGAAACAGGCCTAGCACTGAGCAAAGACTATTACCAGTTATTGGTCACCTGGTCCTAGAAAAATTGAGTTTGCATAAACATTCTGTTTTAGTCATTATATGGCCTGATGTAAGACTTCACCTGTCTGAGGTGCCATTTCTTTATCTGTAAAATGAACAATTTCACCCTTGGCTACTTCACAGATATGATCATTGTAAACTGTATGCGTTCTGGCTCCAGGACTGCCATTCTTGCCATTCCTTCACTGACACACATCACTTTCCTGTAACTGTCACTGTGCACTTGGTCCCAATCACCTACCTGGGTCATTTTCTGTCAGTATCCACACATCCATATCTCCCCTGCTCTGAAATGCCCTCTTCACATTTCAAGTCCATGGAGAAATAAAGAAGTTTTATTATGACAATTTTCTCTCTATTATGAACAAAATAAATCCATACCTTACACTATATACTTAAATATTATCCATGGGTTGAAGAGCTAAATGTTGCATGCACAAGCACACACTATGAAAGAACAAAAAGAAAATAAGATAGAATATTGCTTCAGTCTGGAGTTTGAAAAAGTCCCCCCAAGCAAGACTACAGATCTGCAAGCCATAAAGAAAAGAAGGGCAAATCAAGTACATTTAAAGTAAAATTCTGTTTCTTGAACAATAGATAAATCAAAATTAATAAATTTCCAGGAGTAAATGTCTTCTTAATTTTTAATAGGCAAAAGGTTAATATACTCAGTATCTGAAGACTACTAATCCTTCAAATTAATAAGATAAATAGGTTCATGAAAAAATAGGCAAAACATTTGAACAGTTATCTGAAGAAACGTAGATGACTAATAAACATAGGAAAAATGATTAACCTCACTAATGATCAAGGAAATATGATTTAAAACCACAAGAGACAAATTTTTTCCACTGGCAAAAAATTGGGACTATCCATTATGGAGAGAAAGGGCTTCATTAAGCAGTTACTGCACACAAGTCCTCCTGGATCATGCCAACAATGCAGAGATGAAGCTTCTTCTCTCAAGAAACTTGCAGACTAGCAGGAATTCAGACATGGACGACAGCATGGTGACTTGAGTAGTGGAGAAATGAGGAAAGTCCGGTGAGAGCACTTCAGGGAATACTGAGTAGGTGGCAATTGTCAGGTATGACTTCACAAAGATCGGATAAGAGTTGAGACTGAAGACAAAGAAGAAGTGGGGGCAGTACTATGAGCAGAAGAAAAAGCAGTATCATGGATGTTGACATAACTTTTGCTAACTGTGCATCTACAAAGCCCCTTGACTAAAAAATATCTGCAAGTCAAGCTTTCAGAGCCAATGCCACTTTCAAGTTCTATAAGTGACTCAGTCTGGTTATAATACCATAAAGCCACAGCAAGACCCCAGTGGGTATCTATTTAAAAAGGATACTCCAGTCCCACATCCCAGACAATATTGTTTCAATCCAATCCCCCACCGTTTGAGATGAATTCACCCCTACACAGCAGACAACTTCACCCCATACACTCAGACTACTTCCCCATATGCTGCCTCTCCGAAGGCACTTAAAATTGAACATGGGAAATTCATTGCCATTTCCCTTTAATATTAGGGATTCTATTATGTTTACCAAACTCACTGTTTGCTTTGCCTATGATCCTAGTAGACTTCTTGCTCTCTGACAAACATTTACCCCTAAGCTTAGAGGGAAATTTTGTAGAGGTTATTACTATCTGTGCCTTTCTAAAAATTAATGGATATCACTGCTTTCTTCAGGAGACAACTGCCTCAAATCAGCCTACACTTTGGGTCCCAGGAAGAGGAATACTCCCACTCCCCAGCACCTTCTGCTACCCTCCTCCAACTGTTTACCACAAGGATCCCTTCCACTTGATTACAATCACACACCACTAACCTTTACATATATCTTTCTGAACTATCAGTTCATACCCTCTGACAATGTAAGTTATCTTCTTGAATTCACCAATATATTATTATTATAATATAACTCACACTTTAGCTATATTGTAGAGTACTACCAAGATAATTTTAGATACTCCAAAATTTCAGAGCTGTTTTCTTGGATAATGTCACATAAATGGGAACGGGGTTATGATTAGACTACAAGGACTCCTTATAACTCTACTTGCTTTTCTCCTGTATACTCTCATATTAAAATGTTTTTTACACTGTTTCGGAAAAATTATGACCTACTGTTTTGAAGTCCCCTCTGCTATTCGGATCACTCAAATACCCCAAATAATTTAGTTTAAATCAATGCCAAGTAATCAAAAGGTCAACTGCAATATAGTCTTTTATTTTAATGCTCTCTTGACCCCTTTTTGAAGTCTTGACTAGCATCAGTGAATTATTTTGTTTATTATGTGCCTAGAAGCAAAGCAATATTGCTTTGCAAATAATGGACATCAGCTTGTGAGACAGTTGCTCTGAGGACAGGAATTGACAAATATTTATGCTGGAGAAAGTTGATCTTCTCACATGGCTTTGAGACGGTCTTGTCTCCACTGACAAGGAAAGTTCAGGAGAATCAGTGGATTCCATTCTCAGCCTTTTCACTTTCCATTCACATGCCCAAGTCCTCCATCTTACAGCTATAATCTTTTTCCACCAGTTTTTTTACTTGATGTGAAAGACGAGAGGCTTGAGCATCTAATTGTTTATTTAATACTGTAACCCTTATGGTTATATCTGGACTTGTTCCTCAGCCCATAACTGGCCTGTACCTAGTGAAGATAAGGTATCATCAAAGATTCCAGATAATTTTTCTGATTTTGTTCTCAAATTAATATTCATGGACTATAACTTGTCTAGGTATACTTCCTAGAGCTATTAGAAAAATCCAAGGGAACAACAATCTTTTAAACCACATTTTTAAAGTCACTGTTAATCTACAGCCTTAGCCTCCATTTGCACTTCATCTAGCACCACCCAGCACTGCCACCACTTGTGAGACCACCACATTGCACAGATCACTTATATCCATTTTTACCCAATAAAGATTTTTCCTCATACTCCTAAAATGAATAAGCAGCTAAATAGTAAAATCTCATTTTTAAGAATCTATTTATGGAGCTAACCATAATACCCTGTCAATCAAACTCCCAGCAGGAAACACACCACTCTCAAATTAGAATATCTGGAAGTTGGTTTAAATAAAATAATTATAAAATGGGGGAAACATGTAGAGGAACTATAAGGGATGTAGTTCCCTTTCTGCAGTACCTAGGGGCTAGTAACTGCAGGGAGCAGACACTGATACTTGGAGAGAGAGAAAGATCTATGAGAGGGTTACCTGATTAAAACTGAGGTAGACACTGTGATACCACAAGGCTGGAGCTGCAAAGGTACCTGTGAACTATCCAAATCCTATGCATTTTTCACTGTGACCTTTGCCTATGCTCCTTACTGGTCAAATCCAAATAGGAACTAGAGGAAAGAGAGCCATTGATGCAGTCCATGGTTTTCATGAATAGAAAAAAGAGTAAAGACGTGTGGAGAGTGGTTACAGATGGGCAAAAGGAAGATACTCTACAAGGTAAATCAATAAATATTATTCACTTATGTATGTATGTAGAATATGTATATAGCACTATATATAAATATATATAGTAATTTAATCACTAGAACCTGTGAATATGTTATACTACACAGCAAAAAGGTACCTTGAAGATATAGTTAAGGTTACAGACCTCAGGTATGAAGAGTATCCTGAATTATCCAGGTGGGCACAAGCTAATCACATAAAGCCCTTAAAAACAGAACTTTTTTTGACTGGAGTCAGAGTGATGAGAAAGGAGAATTTGTAGTGATTCAAAATGTAAGAGGCACTTGAGAAATTCCATCCTCTGTTGCTTGGAAATGCACCACACAGAAAGCATGAGAAAGAATGCAGGCACTATTGATGAGCAAAGACTGGGTTCAGGAAGACAGCCAACAAGGAAAACAGGGCTTCAGTTCTACAATTGTAAAGAACTGAATTCAGCTACAACCTGAGTAGGCTTGGAAACAGATTCATGCCCAATGCCTCTAAAAGGAATCAAAGTTAGGCCAACACCTTGATCATAGTTTTATGAGACCAGAAGCAGAGGACAAGAGAACCCACATGAAACACACATTTACAGGGTCTTCTGACACACAGAACTGTGAGATCATAGATTTGTGTTGTTTTAAATGCCACGTTCATGGTAATTTTTTAAATTTTTTTTTAATTTCAGGAAATTATGGGGGTACAAACATTTTGGTTATATGTTATGACTTTGCCACATTCCAACCATAATTTGAGATGTGCCATTCCCCCCCCTACAATACTCACCATGTCCATTAGTTGTGACCCATCCCCAACTCCCTTACGCCTAAGAATATTAATACTGTGTGAGCACCTTAGTGTTGATCCAGTCAGTGCCAGTTTGATGTGCGTACGTGTGGTGCCTGTTCTTCCATTCTTGTGATACCTCACTTCAGAGGATTGGCTCAAACTCTATACAGGAAAATATAAGAGGTGCTAGATCACTGTCATTTTTTATAATTGAGTAGTATTCCATTGTATACAGATAACATTTTATTAATCCATTCATGGATTGACGAGAACTTCGGTTGTTTCCACATCCTTGCAATAGTGAATTATGCTGCCACAAACATTCGAGTGCAGATGTCTTTATTATAGAATGACTTTATGTTTTATCATGCTTTTTTAGCCATTAATTTGAACTTAAGACTTTCCCACAGTCCCTTGATTCAAAGAATTTCTCTCTTGCATGTTATCTTTTGTGCACAACCACATAAGAGCTCCTATTGAAGGCATTCCCAATTTTTTTTCCATTTGTAGAATTTTTTTTCCCAGGATGAACTCTCTCATGTGGTTTAAGATGTGAACAATCTTTGAGAGCTTTCCCAGAGTGAAGGCATTGGTAGGCTTTCTCTCCAGCATGAATATGCTTATTCTGAGTAATGCTAGGTTTCATGCTCAAGGCTTCTACCACTTTATTACATTCAGTGGATTTGCTTCTACAAGTTTGCTCCTGTGGATTAAAATGAGCAATTCTTAAAATGAAATTTGGAATAATTGAAAAAATAAAAAGTAAAATAAAATATGGGTAATGATCACTGAATTAATCATATTCATTATATTGATTGGGATTTCACACGTGCATAAATTCTGATATGTCTAAGAAGCACTATATTGGTATCAGTGTTTAACATTTACTTAGTGAATATATAATTTCTTGCCTGTTTGAGTTTAGAAGAATGAATGCTACACCAGGTAGTTCCATCACAGACTCTTCAACACAGTTTTATAATTGTTTTGTATTGTATTATATTGTAAACATTCAGTTTTTGATCTCCATTTGTGAAAATAATTACTTGGGAAGATCTGTAAACATTTTCATAAGCAGTTTTGGAGCAAGGTTTTTTAGTTTACTTCAAGTTAATGATATTTAGAAAATCTCTTGTTTTCTATTTTCTGTTTCTACCTTTCAGTTCACATGCCCCTTTTCTACTGTATGGAATTTTGGATTATTAATGTGGAGGACAAGAAATTTCACCATGTTAATCTCATGTTCTTCTTTCCATTGGTTTTTTTCTTTCTCCAAACTATCTTGCTTATGGTGTGATCATTTGATTTTAAGGAAAATCATGACATCTGTACAGGTATCTTCATGAATTCTTCTCTCTGTAGTCTTTAGTTTATATTTTCTTGCTCCAACTGGGGGAGCAAGGTTAGTTTCCTGAGTTGATGTCCCAGAAAAGCTAGTATCTGTAGTTCTCCAGCGTCACACCTCTGTACGGTTTTCTCTGAGATACCCATTCTTCCTTGATGAAGCCCAAGGCCATATCCTTAAAAGTTACTAAGTTCTGTAACATGGAAGGGAAGTTTTCTGCCTTTGTGATCCTCTCATGGTCACAGACAGCATTTTGAACCTGAAGAGCAAATATAATGGGCAGATGTGTGACTGTCATTTTACAAGTCTGTGTGTTAATATTCCCAGAAAGCAACCAGGGGAAACACAATGCTTCTTTTATTGCTTCAGTGATTCATTCCAGGCAGAGCTTGAGATACATAGAAACTCATAGGTCAGCAAGGTAAGAGTTTGAGTCAGGCTGTTGCTCTCATACTTCTGAGCCACAGCATACTTTCTGTCTTAAATATGGTGTTCTGAGAACTAAAATGAACATATATAATTTTCTACATGGTAGATGGTTGGTAATTTGACATTCGGCAATCAAAATAATGGGGGACATGTAAAAGCCCATTTTCTCAAGGCAAGGAAACATTAAATACTGAGATCCATGTAAGGTTTGTGTATATATACATTCAAGACATTCTAAAAGTTTAATATGTAAATAAATTTCAATTTGATTAGAAGAATTAAGTTGTCCATAAACAAGTACATGGCTAGTATTACCCTTGTTGCTATAAAATTAATTATGCATTCAGGATAATAATTTGATCTGAAAATATAAAACAGGTACAATATACAGAGCTCTGCACAATATAAATTGCAATGTCTAATATGAAGAGGGGAAAATATGCCACTCTAACAGAATTTGGCTTCCGTGTGAGGATTGCAGTTGTGAGTTGCCTCCAAGTTGAAGGAGTGAGAATCTGAAATCACTGGGTAATCCTAACAAGTAAAATCAGAAATAATTTTACATTAATGTCTACAAGTAATTTGGCAAGACTTTCTGAGCACTAGTTGGGATAATATAAGTTATTAGCTATAATGTACTTTTGGAAAATTTTAGTCAGAGTTGAGGGCACTAATGGGTCAGTCATGACAGTCAGCTGCTGGCATATCCACTGTTCCATAACTAGAGATAACATTAGAATTTATATCTTCGTTCATCTTTGTAGTCGTAAAGTACAGTCACTGAACAACACTCCTCCACAGAAATACCTCTGTGAGATTCACCCTGCCTTGGGTCTTCTGGAGCTCTGAATGTATCACCGTGTCCCCACCAAATGGCATTGCTAGAATAAGAAATAAAGCACTCTAAACTTTATCATTTTTCAAATAATGAATCTTTCTGTTTCCTCAGGAGATAAAATGCAATGCATAATATTCAATGAGATAAGCCAAGAATGGGGGCCAGATAGATACAAACATCCTGTAGAAAACTGGTAGCAAATGTTCAGACTTTGAGATAAACGATGCCAGAGCTTCTGCTATGTGAAATCAAGGGAAGTCCTCCAATGTGAAAAACATGGCCTTCTCACTGTTTTTCTGCTAGTTTATCTAAGGAGTTGCTGTGACACTAAAGTTCTTTGAAGGACCTAGGGAAAGGGGCATTGAAACTGATACGCTATATTTCTACAAGACAGTCCTGAACATTTAACACATTTGTTTGCCTCCCAGAATTGACCTCTGTGCAACATCCTAGAGTCAAGACCAGTTCAGAAACATCCTAAGTACATACTATTTATAGAGGAACAAACGAAACAACAAGCCAGTTAGAAGCTTAATAAATAGGACCAGGAAAGAGAAAGTTTTGAAGAGCCCTCCTGGAAATGAATTTAAAGACAGTGCACATGTTCTAGGCTTTACCCACATACAAGCAATCACAACAAAACATAGAGTATACTTAATAACATTTCTCAAGCTGTACACAGACTCACCAAAATAGGGCAGAAGCACCAGGGGTGAAACAAAACCTCTAACCAAACACTGAAAAATAAGCTATACTAACCAAGGGTCAACTCCTAGGAAGCCAGGCTGAAAATAAGATCACACTCAACTGTGGCCATCTGAAATACTGGGCAAGACTAGGCTTGCACCCTCTCGGTACCAATCGTAGAGGAAACTTCCATTCTACCAGTCCGTACATCCCTAGAGATATTATGGACTGGATTCTGTGCCCACTTCCTCTATTCATATGTTGAAATCCTAAACCCCAGCACCTCAGAAAGTGTGGTAGTAAAAGTATCCTGTAGGTAATTACAAGAAAGATATAATTGTATATTTGTTCTCCTTTCTTAACTGATTTTAAAAGCAAGTTTGAGACCAAGGGTTTGAGGCTGCTGTGAGCTTTGTTCCCACCACTGTACTCTATCTTGAGCAACAAAGCAAGACTCTGTCTCTAAATAAATAAATAAATAGAAGATCAATTTGATAAAATAATATATGCATAACTATAATGTTGAGAGAATGACATATAGAATCACAATATATTTGACAAAAGTTAGAAGAGGGAGAGAGGAGAAAAACTGAATTGGAACCAGAAATGACACAAGATGGAAACTTGAGGGCACAGCAAGAAATTAAGGGAACCAAAAGATTAGGTAAGAAATTCCACATAATAATGTCTATAAATATAGACATTTCCCTTTTTCTTCTCAAAGCTTCTTAAAAGGAAAAAAACCATACATATATAGTAACAATTATAAAAATGTCAAATTTTTAACTACACATAGATACAGTTTATATAAAAAGAATAACACAAAAATGGTGGGGAGAGGAGCAATATAGCAATAAAATTTCTATATTTACTAAGAAGAAGTCAATATAAATCTGATTTAGATTCTGATAATTTATGTATTGTAAGTCCAAGAGAAATCACTATGAAATGAAGTGAATTAAAATGTTGCACTAAAACATATCCAATTAATTTAAAAGAAACAAGTAAAAGAATAAAGGAGAAAAAAACACAAGAAATAAGACATATGTCTAAATAGATGTAAAACTAAACATATGAATAGATACAATTGTGAATTAATCAAAACAAAAGACAGAGATTGTCAGATTCATTACAAAATAATAAGATCCAACTATTTTCTATCTATACGAGACATAATTTAGTTCCAATGATACAAACAAAATGTCTCTAATTTAGTAAAGTGAAAGGATGAAAAAGATATGCAATGTAATAAAAACTATGAAATGAGCTATACTGGCTATAGTGATATCAGAGGAAATAGATTATAATACAAATTATCTTATAGTGGTAAATATAAATATTTAATATTCATTAAAGAGTCAAGACTTCAAGAGGATATTACAATTATAGACATGTTTGCACCTAACACAAGAACTCAAAAATAGAGAAGCAAAAAACTGGTATAAATAAAGACCAAACAGGAAACCAAAAAAAATTGAAGATGCCAATCATTCACTTTCAAAAATAATAATAGAACATCTGGTAAGATGATCAAGTCAACAAAAAACTTAAATGACACTAAAAACCAACTGGACTTAATAGTCATGCATCAAAAAATCTACCAAACAGTAGCAAAATACTTATTCTTCTCAATCACAAGTGGAATATTTTCCAGGGTAGAATATATGCTGGCCATAACGGAAGTCACACATTTATTATGACTGAACTCATGCGAAGTATGTTCTCTGACCACAGTGAAATTTCATTATAAATTTAAATTATATTTGAAAATATTAACAGAAGGAAGTTAAGGAATTCACAATTATATGGGTATAAACAACACACTGGAAAATACTTGTAGATGGATGAACACAAAATCACCACCTACCAAAATTTATGGCTTGTACCTAAGTGCCACTCAGGGGAGATTTATAGCTTAAATACCTATATGTATTTATACCTACATGTATATATATACACACACATATACATTGATTTTGTATCCTGAAACTTTGCTGAATTTATTGATTAGTTCCAGAAATCTCTTGGTGGAATCTTTGGGGTTTTCTAGATATAAGATCATGTTGTCAGCAAAAAGTAGTAATTTGACTTCTTCTTTATCGATTTGGATACCCTTAACTTTTTTCTCTTGCCTGATTGCTCTGGCTAGGACTTTCATCACTATGTTGAATGAAGTGATGACATTGGACATCCTTGTTGTGTTCCAGTTCTTAGTGGGAATGTTTTCAGCTTTTCCCCATTCAGTATGATGTTGGCTGTGGGTTTGTCATATATGGCTTTTATAATTTTGAGATATGTTTCTTCTACATCTAGTTTGTTGAGTTTTTATCATGAAAGGGTGCTAAATTTTGTTGAATGCTCTTTCTGCATCTAATGAGATAATCATACCATCTTTGTTTTAGCTTTTGTTCATGTGGTGAATCATATGTATCAATTTTTATATGTTGAACCATCCTTGCATCCCTGGGATGAAGCCCACCTGGTCATGGTGGATTATTATTATTATTATTCTTTTGATGTGCTGTTGGGTTTCATTTGTTAGTATTTTACTGAGGAATTTTTCATCTATATTCATAAGGACTATTGGTTTTCAGTTTTTTGCCTTTTCCTGGCTTTGTGAATAAGGTGATACTGGCTTCATAGAATGATTTGGGGAAGATTCCCTCCTTCTTGCTGTTATGGTATAATTTCTGCCATGTGGGTACCAATTCATCTTTGTAGGTCTAACAAAATTTGCCTGTGAATCCTTCTGGTCTGGGGCTTTTTTTTTTTATTATTTGAAGGTTTTTCATTGCTGCTTCAATCTTGTTGCTTATTATTGTTCAGTTTGGGAATTCTGTTTCCTCCTGATTGAGTCTTGGGAAGTTTTGTGATTCCAAGAAATTGTCCATTTCTTCTATGCTTTTGAGTTTATGTGCATAGATGTTTCCATAGTATTCAAGATGATATTTTATATTTCTGTGGTATCAGTTTTAATATCTCCTTTTTCATTTCTCATTGAGCTTATTTGGGTCCTTTCTCTTCTATTCCTAGTTTATGTCTCATCAGGTCTGTCAGTTTTGTTTATCTTTTTAAAGAACTCACTTTTTGTTTCATTGATCTTCTACATTATTTTCTTATTTTCAATTTCATTTAGTTCTGCTCTGACCTTAGTTAGTTCTTTTCTCCTGCTGACTCTGGGTTTGGTTTGTGCTTCCTTTTCTAGATCTTTGAGATATGTCATTAAATTTATAATTTATGATCTTTCTTTCTTTTTTTGTAGGCATTTAAATAAGTAAGATAAGTTTGTATAGAATAAGAGTACAGAAAAAAATTCAAGGATTTTTGATAAGCTTGGAAAAATTGCTACAGAGTATGAAGAAAATACACAAGAAAATAAAATAATGTTAAATTGGTCTATATCTATGTACAGAACCTTTGCACTATAATATAAAGTTCCTAACATTCAAACATCATTATTTTGCTGCTCAACTCCAAATTTCTGACTAAAATTCAGTTCTGTAGTTGAATTGTGATTTACTGCCTTTGCAGATCATATTTTGGAGTCTTTTCTAACTGATATTTGGCTTCAATCATGGCAGTTAATTGTACCACATATAAAAATGTTACTTCACGTAAGGGTCAACAAACACTTGGTCACTCCTTGGTTCACTAAAACCATTCTATTAATCTTTCATTTAATTTTTTCATACAAGTTTTCACAGCATCTAGTTACAAACAATCTTTATGAAATTCCAAAATGGCAGAATTACTTTAGGGTTTCTTTAGCATAGTTTATTTTTCCAGCAGGTTAGTAGGTTAGACACTGGCCCTGCTGCCATTGAGATATCCACTAGTTGGGATTAGAGCAGTAAATGCTGGAAATTAGAGATGAGTAAGCACTCTTTTTTCTGCTGAAACACCCTGGCAGGCTATCAAGTTATTAAAAGAAAAATATGGTTGGGTGAGGGGTGACCACAACTCTTCTGTTTTCTTTCAAGCTCTGCATTGCCGAAACCATGAGAAAGTGGCCATAATCTTATACATACAATTATAATGTTTTCACGTAGCTCAAAGAATGGATTATAAATTAATATAAAGGCTCATTTGCTATTTGTCTCCTTTGGAGCCCAATGTTTTGTTTATTTGGTTTTTTTTTAAAATATACATCATAGCAATTCAGTGAAGCTGGGAGTCATAACATGTGGAGAATCTTTTGAAGTAGAAGTAACGAAAACTTAACTTTTAGTATAATGCATTTTCAGCAATTATTTTCATCCATAATGACTTCATACTATTGTGAAAAATGAGCACATGCCATTCAAATTATCCCAATAAATTAGCAGTAGGGATTATCAACAATGTTCACAAAGTAAAAATCTACTAGTATGTTACAGTAACAGCTTCAGATTTATCTTAAAGGATGCTGAATTTCTAATCACAAAAATGTTTCAAATAAAATATTACAAATTTTTAGTAGGAATAATTGGCCCTAATCAATTAACTACATAAACACTTTTCTCATTTTTAAAATTCTGCTAGTTTTTATTATTGATAAATACAATGAGAATTTATTGTTTTTATGCTAAAAAGCAGAAAATCAATTTTATAGTATGCCACCACAAGGATGCTTCTACAATATTTAATATTTGAATATGATTTCAGAGAAATATTTGACCAAAGCCTCCACTATGCTCCTCAAGATTTGTTTAGGAATAGCCGAATGATGGAATGGAAGAATGGTTTATATTTATTCTTTTTTTGAATCCATGAATGCAGGGAAAATGAAAACAAAATAAAAGGAAACAAACAATAAAACTCAATCTGAATCAAGAGAAGAGAATTAGTGGCTTAAAATGCATTAAACTTCTATTAGAATATTTTAAATTGAAACAGTCAGGTTGTATCATAGTTATTTAATGTATTCATAATCTGTTCTTAAGACATCAAAAAATGTATTTTCCTGCTATTTGTTGCTGTTTTATTTCAAATTAAAAAGTATCTAAGCACTAGATCATTTCCCTGAGTCCATGTTAAAACAAATATTTCCACAATAATTTCAAAATAAATAGCTTTCAGACTATTTATTCAGATGCTTTTCAAGGTAGATTAGTCACTAATAAGTAAATATTCTTAGGAAGACTTTAAAAGTGAATTAAGGATTGTAAGTATACCACATAGAATCATTCCATATGATTCTGCTTTAAAGTTATAACTTGCCCTAACATTTTGTTTCAATACACACATGTGGTCAGAAACCATATAGATCATATGATTGCCATTCATTTCACTTTAGCATATTTCCTGTGAAATAAAATTGTTGTAACCAAATCAATCTTTTTTATCTTAGGTTTACAAAAGAAATAAAACAAGAATCATGTAGTTGTATGCACACACAGTGGCACAAATCTTAAGCAATTCTTGATCAGGAGTAGATCAAAGAATATTTATTACATTGATAGTTACATGCGAAATACTCAGGCTATTACAAATTTCATTGCCCATATATATTTAGCAACATTTTGAAATATCTGTTGCACCCCAGTTCCATCTTCTATTTAATTTTTGTCTTATCATAAATTTCCTAAAAATGGCACATATTTTTAGTTTAATTTTATAAGGTGATGTAGAGAAAGAAGTTAAAATGGGCATATTTCCTGCCTATAGGAAAAATTTAAATGGTGAATATAGACATTATAACTCTCTTCACATTTCCTTTGACTGTGTCATTTAATTGTGTGCAGGTTTTAGATTTTTTTTAGATATGTGCTCTGAAATTGGTCAGAGTGCTGCTTTACCTAAATCACATTTTAAAAATTTATTCTTGGCTGTTAAATTCTGTTAATTTGTGGAGAAAAACAATGAGCCAACTAATTATTGGAATGCAGTTGGAAGACTTTCAAGAAGTTAAGGACATAAAGAACATTTTATTTCTCAAGAAGTACTCAACTGTTCTTATATCAAAATCATTTTACCCATTATGAATTTGATCATGAATAGAAATGTACCACAAATCTGGCCATAGACATTTGCTAGACATTTCTGGAAAAATCTTTCTTATGCTCAAGAAAGACAGTTGGGGCCATACATTCATTCCTCAATAAATAAAATGACAGAAGTCGTATGACTTTATTACCACTGGTGGCCATCCTACAATGACTGAGTTTTATCTTAGAATGATATTTGTACTGTGGCTAATAGTTCCAACAAAGGCTAGCACGAATATTTAAAGAATAGATAAAGTCATAGATCTGATTGAGTTAGGGCATTCTAGAACCATTAATGATGTTCGAACCCTGAATATTAATTCTCAAAGTGAGAAGTTTAGCAACCAGTCACCTAGGAGGTATAGACTGACTTAGCATTAATCTGGTCAAGGCTAATAAATGTATTTTCAATGTCCTTATGCAAAGATCCTTATATTACACTCCAATCATTGATTCTCACTAGAAAAATATATTATCTTACCAAAAATGATTATTTTTTGTTAGACAAATGGAGGTACAATATGAAAGAGAGTGAAAATCTATTGAAAATTTTTACTTTGTAGTCTCTTGCAGCTAGCATTTGTTTTCTGATATTATCCTCACAATAATATTTATTTACGTTGTTATCAACATTGATTTGCCAATATGGAGAATAAAATTTCCCAATACATTAATCATGTCAGTAGTATTAATATAATGTATAGTATATTTTCATTTGATTTTTATCTTATGTGCATGAAACAGCTTTCTTGTCAATGATTGACCATGATCCTATCCTCATGTGCCAGTGACGGTGAAGCAGGACACATGGTGGTTCTGTGTTTGATGTTTTTATATTTCAGGATCTTTTCCAAATGAGTAGCAATCACTGAATTTCCATTAAACTGCATACAAGTATGAACATTTCCATCTGATCATTTCAGCTCTGTTTCGTTAACTTTAAAATATTTTCTGTAGTAAGAGTTATTGATATAATCAACTTATGAGTATTAGTAAAAAGAACAGAAAATGGATTCTTGTATATCATTTAGGAGAACTTTTGGTCATGATAGAATTGATCATAAATAGATAATCATTCCACTGTATACATTTTGCAAGGTTTATTACATGGTTTTGCAAACAATGTTAAGGTTTTGGCAGTTACTAGTACTAGTTAGCCATATTACAGACACCTGCATCACCTTTGCATAGAATGAAGTAGGTCCATTTTATTGTCATGGAATTTTGTCTGTGTCATATTGTTGAATAAAAATATGGGTCATGCTAGTAAGCTGTATGACAACATAAACGTTTAAAATACATAAAAACACATTGGATATTGGTAAAGGTGGTAGCCTCCAATGATGAAATATCATTTGACTTTTATGTTTCTCTCTCTCTCTCCCCCTCTCCCTATAGATAGATAAATAGATAGAGAGATCAATAGATCAATAGATGATAGATAGATAGATAGATAATGATTTTCAGAGCTTTGTATGGTTTTATATTCATCTTCTCTAAACAGTTATTCTTAAAATTTCCTTCCTCACTGATCTCCTTGAATATCTAGTGAAAGTGACATAGGTTTATTCCCTGAGAATCTTTTAAAACATTATAGTGGCTAAAAAATTAGTCATCACTGTCAGCACCGATGACCTCTGATGTAAAAGTAAATATGTCATGCTGTCTAATGGAGAGTTTCCATCACTACAACAACGACAGCAGAGTCATTAGCGTGTTCATTCATTTATCTAGCAAAAGTAACTGATTGCTGAGTAAGTGTCAGAAACTATTCTAAAAATGGATAATGTGCTGGGAGGAAAACTGAAGTCTGTAACCCCATAAAGCATTTTAGAGGTCAGTAGACAACACAAATAAATAAATAACAGTCTAATTTAATGTGGGGTACTGGAAAGTGGCATAAATAAAAGAAATAAATGTACATAAGAGATTGAGAAAATAGTAAGAGATTGAGAGTAATGGAGAGTTTTTTGAGAAGTTGATTATAAGATGAATCTGTGATTATGTGAAAACCGAGCAGAGACCTATGTAAAATAACAGGATAATCTATGTCAATAGGTCAATATATAAATGGTTCAGTTCATCCTTTTGGTTTTTATTTTTCTATGTACAAGTTTTATGAAAAGAAAAATTCCTATTTTGTGGGCTCCTGGACATGACATAAATCGATCCTTTCCTAAAGATGGCAAATATTTTATTTTCTAAATAAAAACTTCCCCTATAGGAAAAAAAAACTCTACTTTCCATGAAGAGATGAAATGTTTGCAATGTTGCGTCATGTGCCACCCTTCTTACCTGTCCATTTGTCGTTGTATTTATTGTTTTTTGTTTTTTATTTTTGTCTCACTCAATGTATCATGATACCTGGAAGTGGAATAGATGTGTTAATTGCATATTTTTGATATTTAAAAATGCTTTCCTCTTTTACTTTTAAGGAATTTCATCTTCTTTGAAGTAACATATTTTCTTTTAGTAGTTGTTGGACCATGTCTCAATTACTCCAGATTTTAAAAAATATTTGCTCCCAACTCACTGAATTTCTGTACATTAGTTATCTTATGATAATTGTCGGTGAATTGAACAGTCACATAAATAATTTACACAGGAGCTTGTCTTTCTACCTCTTTATCTCCTCATTTTCTGGCATTTTTTTCACCATCCCATATCAATCATTTATTTCTTTGGGCATAGTATACCACGTCTAAAAATCTTGATTAAAAATCTCACTTTTAACATTATCTCCTATCTTTACAAACTGATTTGTTCAGACACATTTTCACATGCTTCAGAATTACTCACAGGTCTCGTTAAAACAGAAGTTTTTGGGCCTTGCCACTGGAGGTCTGATTCAGCTGGGCTAGGGTGGGATCTTAGAATTTGGTTTTCTAAAAGTCCCTAGATGATGCTGATGCTGTTAGTTTGTGGATTACATTTTAAGAACTACTGTTCTGTATAACAACCCATCTCATCACCACAAACATAACATCACTCCAAACACCCACGATACTTTTCTTCTGTCGTTAGTGCCTGTAATAACCTGACTCCTACTTAAATGCAAATATTTGTATCCTCTGTGCCTCACCTAGCAGCACAAGATGATTGGGGAAGCTGTCCTGTCTCTTCTCAAGTTTTTCCAATCGACTCCCTTTTCCATTATACAAAATGCCGGCTGCTTTCCCTTTCTCACCTTCTTATATGAATTGCTAATTGCTCTTGTAGAAATAAAATAAAGATTGTAAGAGCTTTAAAACCTAAGAATAATACATTTGCTAAGTAGAATTTCAACCATAAAAAATGAGTATCGAGATTTGAAAACTGCAGAACTCTTGAATAAAAAGACCAATGTACTGTTTACCCAAAAACCATGAAGAATTTTCTTACTGAAGATCACTTTTGAAATATTATGTTGGACACTCTGAGGAAAATCAAATAACTTTCAAATTCTAGAAGACTGTTTTAAATTGGGAGAAAGCAGGGAATCAGGAAATTGATTTCTAATATACAATTTGATGGCATATGGTTCTCTAAAGTATTAATATTCAACTATTTTTTAAAAATTTAAATATACCAATAATATCTAATATTTTTTTAAAAATTTGCTGAGTATAGGGAATAAGCAAGGTTTTCACAGCAGCTAAGGTACAGAAACAACCTATTTGCCCATCAACGGATGAATGGATAAAGAAACTGTGGAATATACACAATGGAATAAGGTTCAGCCAGACAAAAAGAAGAAAATCCTGTCATTTGTGACAACATGGATAAACCTAGAGGACATTTTGTTAAGTGTAATAAGCCAGGTACAGAAAGACAAACACTGCATATTCTCACTCATATTCGGAATCTAAAAAAGATGATCTCACAGTAGAGCAGAATGGTGATTACCAGGGCCTGGGGCAGTTGGGGAGGGAGGATTGTAATCCATGGATACAAAATCTTAGTTACACAAGAAGCACAAATTCAAGAGATCTATTGCACAACAGAGTGACTATAATTAATAAAAATATATTCTTGAAAAATGCTATTAAAAGAGAAAGAGTCAAATCGTGGTATTCATATTACATAGATCACGACTTCTTTTTAATTAGTACTGATATACAAACTGAAATTTTTAAATTAGTATATTTTACCTGAAATAATATATAGAGATCTCTCAAGATGCTAATATATTACTTTGATGTATAGCGGATTTGAAGCCCATGACATGTACTTGAAATCATACAAATGGTAGTTACTGGTATTAAGAAGGTCACTAAAATAGGATTTTTATTTCAATCGTCATTTCAAAATGCATGTGTCAGTATTTGTTTTGATGCCTAGTGTATTTCAGTGTGTGGAAAACAGTGTTGTTTATTTATTGTCCCCTTTCTCTGTTTTTATCTTATTTTTTAAAACACATTGAAATCATATAAAATCAAGGGTGGTGATTTACGTTTTTTGAAAGTTAATCAAGATCAAGGAGCAAACTATTGATATTGTGTGGCTTTAAAGTTAGTCATAAATGCATGTATTTTTCTAACAGTGACCTTTATGGTGGCACTTATATCTGGTATATCATAAAAATTAATGCTTTATGTATCATAGGTCACAAAAGAATAAGAGCCACAAAATTATGTATTTTCGAATTTTCTCTGTAAAGAGAAAATTTGGAAAATGTATTTACTAAAGTATTCGCCATCCCTATAACAAGTCCAGATTTACATATTGCCCATGGAGGATTTCATCAAACTAACTTTTTAAAAATACATATTATAGATTTTTCTGTCATATACTATGACATTAATATAATACAAGGACAATCACATCATTAGATATGTATATTTTTCCAAGAAATTGGTTTTACTTTTTCTCTAAGATAATTTCTCATAACTTTTCATCTCATTTATGAGCCTCTCAGGATAACTGTGACTTTTTCTAGTTTTTTTCAAAAAAGGGAACAACTTTGAATGATAACCCTATAATTTTCTTCTCTTCTTCTTATTTAGCTACCAAACTAAACACTTATAATGAAAACCATGATTCGCCTCTTGTCTAAGAAAAATTCAATAAATTGATGAGAAAGAAACTATGAGTATTATGTAAAAATCTTCATATTTTCTACAAAATCAAGTGTCATTTCAGACTTGCCATAAATCCGTGGGGCACTTTTTGAACAAAATTTGTTTTTCATACATTCTCAGTGTTTGCATATGTTTCTTGCTTATTCAATATGCCTCTACTAGCATGTTCAGTGCAACAATTACAAATTTGCATTTGTCACTTTGTAATCCTGTTTATTTTTATAAGTTTATTATTTATTTAAAAGTTACTGATAAAAGGCCTTACCTTTAAGATGCTATGTAATGTAAAAAATCACTACTTGAATAAAAATACTTCCAATTAAATTTACCTACCTCCTGATTTTAGAAATTTTAACATGAGAAATATGGGTCACACAACTATTAAAATATGATGTACTTACATTTGATTTTCAAAACATTGATTTCTTCTCCTGGCGATAAAATAAATAACAAAAATACAGATTTAACAAATTCAAATAAAATTCAAACAATTTTAAATAACTATGAAGGAAAGCCTCTTATTAAATAATCTGTGGGATTAATTTAAAAACACCATTCTTTTTTTTTTCCTTCCGAAAATTTTATTGGGGGAAAACTACAAAACATTTACAGTACAATGTTTACAGTCACAATTTGTAGTGAGCTGATTTCCCAAAATATATTACCACTCAAGTTGACTTATCCTGTTACATTCAAAAACTTACTCTGTCAAAGTACAGCTTTTGTGAACTTGAAGAAAGTCATGTTTAGTAAGAAT